>BMAO01032270.1:0-25981 GCA_019973975.1 Trichonephila clavata | reverse complement strand
TAGAAACGGGAATTCCTCTTCCAAACTCATGTAAATTATTAAACTTGCATCCCTTTTTAGATGATAGTGGGTTACTTCGAATTTGAGGACGGTTAAGAAACTCCCCCATCCCAAGAAATCAGAAACATCCCATGATAATTCCCATCAACCATAATTTTACTTATATTGTTATTAATCATTTTCATATTCTCTATTTTCATACAGGTGCTGAAGCTACCTTAGCAAATATTAGAAATAGTTTTTGGATACCATCCGCAAGGAATGTAGTTAGAAAAATTCTTAGAACATGCATCACCTGTAGAAAAATTAGTGCTAAAGGTTCGCAGCAATTAATAGCTGATTTGCCAGCTGCGAGAGTCACCGCTTGCACAGTTTTCAGTCAGGTAGGTATAGATTATTGTGGACCCTTCCAGTTGAAAACTTTTTCTGGAAAATGCTAGCATATTAGGAAAGTTTATGTTTGTGTTTTTATTTGTTTTACAGTTAAGGCTATCCATTTAGAAATAGTTAGCGACTTAACAACGGAAGCCTTTCTTGCGGCTTTAAAACGGTTTGTGGCCAGAAGAAGGCGACCCATTGAGATCCATAGTGATAATGGTCGGAACTTTGTAGGTGCAAATAATGAATTAAGAAAAATACTTAAAGCATTATTTAAGGGGAAAATGGAAAAGATAATGGATTTTTTGTCTAAAGAACAAATTAAATGAAACTTCAACCCACCTTCCGCACCACATTTTGGTGGTCTGTGGGAGGCGGGGGTTAAATCTTTAAAATGCCATTTAAAAAGAGTAGTTGGCAATTCAATTTTAAGCCATGAAGAATTTTTAACGCTTATAGTTCAAATTGAAGCGGTTCTTAATTCTCTACCAATTTGTCCTCTGTCTAATGATCCGAATGATACTGAAATCTAAACTCCTGCACAGTTTCTGATTGGATCATCATTGGTTGCAATACCTGATCCTGATTACACTGAGATCCCCATGAATAGATTAAGCCGATGGCAGTTGGTACAAAGGATGAACCAACATTTTTGGCGTAAATGGTCTTCAGAATATTTAAATAGACTGCAACAGAGACCCAAATGGTGTAAGGGCAATGTAGGTTTCAAAGAAGGGGATTTAGTTTTAGTTAAACCCTCAGAGAATTCAGATACTTTAAAATGGCATTTGGCATGCATTTTAAAATTGCACCCTGGTAAGGATAATTTAGTCAGAGTAGTGACTTTAAAGGATAACCAGGGAGTTTATAAAAGGCCAGTCACTAAAATTGCCAATTTACCATATGTCAATTGATTTTGTCACCTGAATAGTATTTATAATTATTATTGTATCTTTATTGAATTGTATAATTGTTATTGTCATGTATTCTTACTAAATTCTTGTAACTTTTATTGTAATAATTGTATAATGTAAACTTGGTTGAATGCCTTCGTCATTGCAAGGCGGAGCAGGATGTTGGCGCCAGTTGGCGAGAATTCCTTGTACAGATTTCGCTCCGAGCCAACTGTTGCAACCTTTGTATTCAGTTCGAAAAGTATAGCGATCCCATATGGTTGGGATCCGTTTCGCTCATTAAAAATTTGTTACAAAATTTACAGTCCATTAATTTATATCGGCAACAGTGATATTGAATCAAGTTATAACTGTGTGTCATGCTTCAAAAAATTAGATACACGTAGGATTCGTGTAGCCCAACGAAAGCATCTTAAGATCCCTAAAAAAGGCAAAATTGTGTAAAAAATTGAAAAAAAGAAAATTAGAAGAGTCTTTTGTATAAGCAGAGAGTTAAAAAAAAGCTTCATATGCTTCTGGGAAGTACTAAACAAAGTAAAAATGCTCAAAAAATTACATTTTTTCTTTAGAACCTGCTTTTACAAAATGTAATATTTTTCGCTTTATGCTCCTTTTTCTCAAAAACTACTTATCATATGTATATTGTTGTGTTAATCAAATGTTCGTGAATGCTGGTTCGAGTTTTACAGGAACGATGCTACTATTGGACTGTAATTTGGTTTATTTCGAGACGGTACTATTCGCACGCTGTTCCAAGATGGAAGCTACAACAACAACTGGTGCGGAGGGTTATTTTTTAAACAGCATTTTTTAAAATCATTTTGAAAATCCTTAAATCTAGCACTTAATGAAACATGCAAAATGCATATTAAATTTTAAAATCTATCCTAGCTCGGAGCGTTCTTCTAAATTAGGTAGATAATTCCTACATTAATGTGAAATGTGTTAATCTATTTTCTTCAAAATCGAGACCAAAAAAAGCAAAAGTTTGCTCCCGAAAGATGATTTAGGATTTTCTTCTACAGTCTTAATTTTAAGTTACTTAAATGTCCCATCATTTCGGAAAGAAAAACTAAATCTGACAGCCTATTTTTATTCTTGAGTAGCAAGCACTGACTGAGCATTGTTTCTTCCAGATATTTTAAAACACACTTTCTCAAACTCCAAAATCTCGTGAGTGGAATCCTTTGGAAAGACAGCGTACTCAACAAAGAAGGAATGTTCACAACATAATAATTTTCTATTGTAATACAATTAATTAAGTACATTTAATACAAATCTTTGTCTGATAACCACATTTCAATAAAACTGTAAAAAAATGCTACTTATTATTGTCTTTTCAAATTTTTAATTTTATAATAAATCTTCGCGTGCTATTGTTACAGCTCCAACGTGCCACACTGTGGCATGTGTGCGTGGATTAGCCACCCTAATGCTAGAAATTTGGTATGCATGTTTCTTTTCTCAGTTGAAATCTTCAATGAACGAATTGTACGGAAATTCACTGTCAAGAACAGTTACGAGGCATATTTATAAGAAAAAAATTCCTTTTTTGAGTTATTAGCCTTTGATTTGAAATTTGTCAAGTATGTTTATTTTGTTGAATAGAGATCGACTAAATGTTGGTTTTGCTGAAATTTACTTTGAGGGAGGGGGTTATTGGAGAGTAAAAGCTAATTCTTCTTCAGTTTTAGAAATTCAAATCCTGTCCTTTTTAAAGCAAAGGGTGAGAGTTGTAAGAATGTTTTTCGATGCAATTGAACGTTTAATGCTAGGACTTAAATACATGGATCAAACAAATTGGGGAAGCACATAAGTTTAACGAAAAAACGGAAAAAATTTCTTTTGACAACTAACGTAAAACATAATATCCATTTTCTTAAGAGTAGCAGAAAACAGAAAAAGAAAACTTTATACTCTAATCGACGTTTACGACTTCCAAAACCAGAAAGAGGATATAAGTACAGAAATCGTGATTTCGTAAAAACTGTTGTTTTTGCTTGTCTCAGTGGTGAAATTCAAACTTTTGGCTGTTGTTTTTAAAAAAGGTGACTGGAAAACTTCACGACAACGTGATCTACCAGAATGTATGACTAGGGGTATTTATCAGTAGACTGTAATCCTAGTAAACACAAAGAACTGTAGCAGAAGATGTTGGAAAGGCAAGAAGTGTCATTGTGTGATAAACGCGCTGTTACGTTTATCGGATTAGAATAAAGGTCATATAAAATCAGAACAATTCTATCTTATTATTCTTTCATTTAATTTTAACAACCCAGGGTAGGAAATGCACCTTTTATTAATTATAGGAGCAAAAGCACAGCAGGAAGGATACTTAATATTTATAAATATAATTCAATTCAATTACTCTTAGAGCGTTTTGGTAATCTTCAGTCTAAATTACCTTAATTCCGTTCTCAACTCTTCTACATCTAGTCGTTATTAAGGGAACCGGGACGTCCTCGATGAAGCAAAACGAGCAAAATTTGACTTTACGAAAGAACATTATTTTCAAAAACAGAAAGACTTCATAAATAAAAAAATTATGTCATACAACCTATATACTTTTCTTAATATACTACAACATAAAATTATTAAATTTTAAAAATATTTTAAGAAATATAAGGATTCGAAAAAGTACACACCAAAAGGAACTTTCGTATACATGGTGTTCATTAGGTACATGTATCTTTATTTTTATAACATATAACACCACAAAACATGCTGTTTTAGTTACAAAATTGTACGTTTATTTAAATGCAATAAATATTTTTATACTACCTTGTTCAGAATTTTTTTAAAAAAATTTGAATTATGACTTTTTGAAATTTTGATAAAAATGTCATTTTTTTTTTACAAATTCAACAATAAAAGTAAAAATACAAACATTTCAGGAAGGAAATTAGAAGCATTAAATGCATTATCATGATACAAAAGTTCATACCAAGTTTCAAAAAAATATAATAAATAGATTTTTCTACACATGTACCTAAAAACTGAAAAAACACGTTTTGAGAAAAATGGAAAAAACTAAATAAAATGGTACACTTACCTAAAATTTGACTTTTAGAACATTCCAGCACTGTACTCATCTTGCATAGACTCTTCTAAGGCATCCTTCTTCCTTTTAATTTGCCTTTTAGTTGTCCTGGCTTCTTTGGTAGCTTTTTGGATACTCATCTCGGCTTCACAAATTCTGACGTAGTCAATTTTACGAAGGCCTTCACAAGTATTGATACCTGGATTTATTTGCAGTGCTTTTAATACTTCTGTTCTTGCGTATGCACCTTCATTGAAACATATAACTGCGTCCATAACACCCATTTGCAAAGTTTTTTTGCTCACAAATGTGTTTTTTGGCACACGATTCCACACACAGTTATTAAAGCTTTCGTTGGGGTTTTGAGTTCGGCCATGCAGACATTTTAATAAAAGTTCTTTCGCAGTTAAATCTCTAAATATTTTTTTAATTTTAAGAAGAACTGCTTCTGGGAGGGAATGTTTGTGGGTGTACTTTTCACCAGATACAAGGCTTTTGTTGTACCCGCACCAACTTTCTTCTCCCATAGGGCACAAACCATGTTGTGGATTTTTATCTGTCGACAGTTTATGGAAATATATTGCCCAGATGGATTTGGACATATCTGCGACTGATTTCCCAACATTTCTTCTTATGGCTAGGCCATAGTATTTTTGCAGCAAAAGAATTTCTGCATCTGTCAGCCTTCCTCGTCCAGATATTGCTTTATTGTCTGACAGCTTGGTGGATTTTAAACTGTTCTTTAGAGCTCTCAGTCTTGATCCCATCCTTTTTTGGACGTGGCCGATGCACTCCAATTTTTCAATCGGAACATCATCACCGTATATGTTGGACTCTTGAACCCTAAGAAACCCCTTGGAATCTCCATCTCCAAGGTACTGAACATACCGAACATCGTAATTTGGTACTGAGCGATTGAAAATCCGCAATGCTCCTTCACTCTCCATTCCCGCACTAAATCCATGATAGTTTGCCTGGCAATTATCACAGGTTTTGTTTTTGTTCTTACATTCAAAACAATATTTTGATAGGCACTCAAAATCAACAACTTTTCCGTTATCGAGAGAAGTTGCCGTTACAACGCCATTTTTTGACGTGTGTCCTCTTTTTTGCCAGGTCCCATCAAGAGCAATTGCTACGTCCTTATTGTTTTCGTTTGCAATAACAGCTTCATTAACGCTGCTAACCATTGAACGTGATGAAGCAGTTTCCAACGCATTAAAAATTGGCGTATACAGTCTTTTTCAAATTTAGCTGGTGGAGGAGGCAAGTTCATCAGCGCACAAAATGTCTGAGCTGCACTTTTTCCAATTCCAATGCATCTCATACCATAAACAAACCTCAAATTTACTTCATATCCTGCTGGCACAGAATTTGAAGTCATTGAGCCATGACTAGAGCCACAATACTTGCAAGCTGCTGATATACTGCTAGCAAGTCCTCTGCGACTACTTTTATTTTCAGCAACATCAAAGCAGAAAGATCTATCACAATATCTGCATTTTGCAATATTGTTGAAAATATCATTAAGCATATTTAAGTCAATAATAACAAACCTGCTTTGAGATTCAGCTGAAAAGTTATCTTCATAGTCAAAATATCCTTTACTCTTCTCAATCTTTTTTTTGGAAGAGCTGACATCACATTTTTCACTCACTACACATTCTGAAGTTTTTTTACGAATTAGACGACGTTTCTGATGTCCAAATTTCTTTGCTCGAGGCATTTCAAATATTTAAAATACTTACAAATCACAAACAAACAGAAAGTAAACAACAAAAAGTAACTCAGCAGTGAAAATATGAAGTTTGTAACTCACGTGTTTGTATCTCAAGCACAAGAAAACAACATTCTTTAAATTTCGCACAGCTTGTGTTATAAACAAGATTGAGTTGAGTAGTTTTATTCCTTCTCAAACCACAAGAATAAAATAAATATATCAGATCAAGTGATATTAAAATACCAATCTACAATCTACATAAAAGCATGTTTCGGTTACTGAAAGATGGGCGTGGCAGTTGATGTACGATAACGTAAACAACAGGTGTGGCAGCTGTTGTTTACATTTTAAAACCGCAATTACTCAGATATTAAGCTTTAAACCTATACATGTTATACATTTTTGGAATCAGCATTAACTCTACTTTTTTTTAAGATGAAAATTGAAAAATCGATTTTTTGAAGGTTTATCACGTCTCGGTTCCCTTAATCTAATCTAACTTATTGACTAAATCACCAATTAACAATATTTCATTATTCATCAATTGATCGTCCAGCAACTCTCGACTAGATCACAGCTACTTTCTGCAAACCACAAACTGCTAACTTCTAACTCCTCGTACCTAAAAGTTAATGCTTTAATATCATCTTTCATTTACATAAACCGTGTCTTCTTCTTCGGGAGAAAGTTCTCAGTAGAAAAATGTTTAAGAGAATTAGTTTTCTCCAAAAGGATTAGTAAGAGACTCGCGGATAGACTAGTTAAAACTACAAGACTTTAGAATCAATTCCAAGAAACAGGACATGTTCGACGTTGGCCATGGTAAGATCGTTCACATGCTACTACAGCAAATAATGACCGAAGCATCCAGTAAACAGCTAGTTGAGACAGAACAGTAAATGTTACACATACTCAAAGACAGTTTCTTCTGGCAACAGAATGAAGGGTTTCAAACCAAATAATCCGAAATGGGTTTCATGCGGGTGCTCTGTATGTGCGTGGGCCAATGGTGAGTATTTCATTGACAGCAAGACACCGTACGGCTCGAAGGAAGTGGGCTTCTCAGTATAGAGATTGAATACAAAGGGATTGGAATCAAATGCTGTTTACAGACGAGCCCCATTCAACTTAACGTGCGACGTCAGACGTGTTTTGGTATGGCGAGAAAAGAAAATTCGAAGTAACCCTATATTCGTTCTGAAAAGATCACATTCCAGATTAGGGGGATGTGGTGAGAGCTGGAATCAACATACTGAACTGCATATTACTCGGAGTGGCAATCTGATGGCTCAAAAGTATGCAGACGAGATCCTGAGACTCCATGTCGGGCCTTACGCTATAGTCAGTGGTGATTTTTTTTCTTTAAATGCAAGATAATGCCAGACTTCATTCAGTTTATCTTGTGGAGAACTTTCTTGAGGCTGAAACAATACGGCGCGTATTGAGTGGATAGTATGTTCTCCTGATCTTACTCCGATCAAGCGTGTATGGGACAAACTCAGACGACGCAAAATTACTTTTTAATTAGTTTCATTGAAATACTTGCATTATATTACAAAAAAACAGAATACTATTAAACATTTTAGGATCACTTAGATTATTAAGAACGACCACATCCGGAACTTCCATTCAGTTCATCGACCACACAGACCGAACTCTTGTCTTAACTGTCATCCCTTCTCCTACTTCGTCTCTCTCTAATCTTTACCTTTACAAGATACAGAAATCCGACATATCGTGGGGTATACGCGTATCGTTATCTATTGGAGAGGACGTAATCCATTAACTGGGATATAATTATATTCTTTATCATTTAAAAATCTACATTATAACCTAGAAGTAATATAAATAGATTATGTATTGCGTAATTAAATATATTTTAACTTTGGTTCGTTGAAGTTTTATTTTTATCAAAAACCTGCAATTATGTGTGTTATGTTTATCAGACATATACTTTGATACTTTGTACATTTGCAAAAATAAATGCTTACATTCACAAAAGAAAATACGTGAAAGTAGAAAAATTAAAGAATCCCTTATGTTTGACATTCTAAATATTTCATAATTTACTCTATTAAGTACAAAACACTTGTACCAGCACTACATTGCATTATTATGTGGTTTTGCATGATGATGGCTGCTTGAGAGATGAATTTCAAATATGCAAGAAAAATTTGATTTCATTATAATTCAATCAGTGGCAAACTTACCCCCAGCGCCTATATGGTTTCCTGCGGATAAAATAAAAGATGACTATGAAGAACGTGGGATTTTGAATTCCTTACAGTTGTCTTCTTTAAACCATTCAAGTTAGAAATGAATTTTTTTCCTTTCAGAGTAAGAATATTCATATTTTTTTTATTTGCACTGCTTTCAAGAATTTTGGAAGGAAAAACAATTATTTTTGAAGGAGGATTCAAACTGAGTCATTCGAGTGTTTTCCTGTCAAAAATAATAAATCTACAATTATTAAATACTCCAAAAGTTTTAGATCTGTAAGAGACAAGGAATTTATTTTGACATCCATACTACAATACTGAAGAAACAAAACCATCAGGATCCTTTCCAAATTCTAAAATCTAATCCGCAGCATCTGCACACAGAAATAAAATTTCCTGTCCTGGTTATATAAAAGTATATTTTCGCTTGTAATCGTAAAATAATACTTTCTGCTTTCAAGTCAGTATGTGCGGCATAACCTTTATCTGTTGAAAACATATTAAAGGTTTCAATCAAGGCAAATATTTTTTGGAAAGAAGATACATTCTGATCCGTTATATATTATGGATGAAACGGAAAGAGAAAGAATTCTAAGAAACTAATGATTTTGAAATTTTGAAAATAAGACTTCTATAGCTTTTTAATTAATCATCGTTTAGTTATTTTATTTTAGATTCTGGAACACTTCAAAATATTTTGAAATGAACAAGAGGAAAAAGTGGCAGGATTATTACCAGATTTTAATATCTTTCAAAACAGAATAAAAAAGACTCAATACAATTTTTTCTCCATCAAATATTTTGAAATTTTGCATAGCATCTGGACTATTG
This sequence comes from Trichonephila clavata, assembly GCA_019973975.1. Lineage (NCBI taxonomy): Eukaryota > Metazoa > Arthropoda > Arachnida > Araneae > Nephilidae > Trichonephila > Trichonephila clavata. The sequence goes on along the minus strand of BMAO01032270.1, from coordinate 16,879 downwards.
ATCTAAGTGGCCAAAAAACAGGAGTTTCTAGGCACCCAAATCATCAGTAAAATGATAATATGATCAAGTCTTTTGCATAAATTTAATTAGCAAGGTAATTCAATATTTAACACTTACAATCGCATTAATGATTTATATTTTCTTTTAATTTGCAATAAATGTTTATCTAGTGCAGTGATGGCGAACCTATCACCCGTGGGTCAGCCACTGACCCACGCAAGCCTTTTAACTGACCCATAATTGCTGGGCAACCACTTGTTTGTTTACTTGGGTTTATTTAGTTCTTCTAACTTGTGTGGCTTATTTTTATTCTATTTGAATTTTTCAAGCACTGCATTGACCCAAAATCAATTTAAGTTCTGTCTATAACCTTCAGTTTAATCATTACAGTTCCAAAGTTACGCAAAAGTGCTAAAAAAATATCAAATAAATTGTATAATTTTACTCACATTTTGTTTGATTAAAAAAATCGACAAACCAAAGAAAATAACCATATTTAAAGCACTTTCTTCGGAGGAAATGCACTTTTGTGTGAGGTTATGTTTGTAAAAAGAGATCCCCCCCCCATAGCGCTTGTATCGTCTCCTCTCTGTTTCACCTTGTGTGATGCCAATGGGGGCTATGCACACGTCTCTTATTCTCGATAATAGCAATTTTTGGTTCGCAATTTAAAGCGCTTGCACCAGTCAGTACTAGTGTTGAACATACAACGAACGCATTTAAAAGTAATGTGTATGTGTATTATATATATATAGGTATGTTATACAAATAATTTTTTCCCTCGAATTATTGTATTCTAAATATAAATATTTTTAATTGTAGCCCTGTACTATGTCGGCGGTTAAAAAACTAAAAACAAGCCGTACAAGTACCTGGCTATATCAAGCCGAATGGTTTGATAAATATGGAGAAATTGAAATGAATAAAAAGGTTATACGTATAATTTGTAATGAAAAAGTGACTGCATGAACATATAATGTAAAAAGACATTTTGAAACGTTGAATTTTGATCTCAGCATGTCAACAGATGAAGAAAGAAAATCATATTTTAATAAAAGAAAATAAGAGAGAATTTTTCTCAAAGCAGTGTTTTAAAAAAAGTTTTTTGGTTCCAAAAAAATAACATCACAGCTGCCAGTTTCCTAGATGCCCATTGCATTGCTCGCAACAGGAAACCTCTTTCAGAAGAAGAATTTGTAAAAAAAAATTTTTTAAAGCGTTTTTAGAATGTAGTCCTGTATTGTTTGCTGATTTTAAAGAAAAATTTTTGATTGTAAAGCGTATAAATTAATTTCCTATAAGTCGCAATATAATTAAATATCTAGTAATAGAATTGGAAAAAAAATATTTTTTCGCGCAAACACATAAAGCCTTAAATTATGCAGAAATGCATTCAATTGCATTAGTGAGATTAATAATATAAATGGTTATGCACAATTTGCATTTTTTGGTCGGTATAAGTTTGGAAATATAATGAAAGAAGAGTTATGAGCTAATAACGTTGAAAGGAAAGTGTACCAGTCTTGATATTTTTGCAGAATTTGAAATTGCATTTAAAGAAATGGATACTGACTTTCTCAGAGAACAGTTTCTGTAATAACAGACGGTGCACCTAGTATGGTAGGGGAAAACATTGGATTTATTCAGCATCTTAAGCAAAATATCTCACAATTTCCTGATTGAATTTCATTGTATAATACAACAGCAAGTTTTACTTGCGAAGCATGGCTTAAAAACATTTTCCATTGTACTGTCAGTTGTTATAAAAATAACCAACTTTGTAAACTCAAAAGCTCTTTATAAAAGGCAATTTGTACAATTCTTAGAGAAATTGAATGCCAATATTCAGGGATTTTGACATACAACAACGTGCGATGGCTTAGTTTCGATCAAGTCCTTCATCACTTTGTAACGTTATTAGAAGAAATTAAGATCTTTTCAACTGAAAAAGACAACAGTATCGATGAATTATCCAATATACATTAATCAACTGATTAAATATTTCTATGAGACATCAATCAGAATTTTAATGAACTGAATAAAAAACATGTATTAATTGTTTTAACAATGTTTCAAAATATTAAAATATTTATGACGAAACTTAACATCTTTACTAAGGATTTGGAAATGAAAATCAGAAAATATTTTCCTCAATTACTAAAACATTTTCAAACAACAATAATTTTTGAAAACTCTGTTGACATTTAAGAAAATGCAGTTAAAAAATATATAATGAATATGCTGGAAATAAAACAAGATTTTAAAGAAAGATTCAATCAATTTAACAGTTTGGAAAATACTTTATTTTATATCCATACAAAATAGAATTGGAAACAATAGAGTTAACCGAATTTATGTGGTTAGGTATCGATAATTTAGAAATGGAATTAGTTGAACTTTGAAGCAGCGTAGTGTGGAAAACAAAATTTGAAGATTTGATTTCTGAATTAGAAGGAAAAATTGCGCGAAAATCTTGCAGAAAATATTGATTCCACAGTAAAAATTGAAAATATTATATCATATGTATGGGATTTTTTATAAAGTAATTTTATATTATTGAAAAAACTAGTTACCCTTAGTCAGCATACTTCTATGACTGTGCTACGGCAGTTGGAAAATCCAGTGTTTCTAGGATTATTAATCAGCAAAAGAATTTTGGGACAGTGTCTTCCAAATGAAAGAATACATTTGGGCGCAAACGCAAGACCACGCCTCGAACAGATAAGTTTCTTGCACGAAATAGTACAATGCATCCTTACAAAACATGTAGAGATCTTCAGAGAAAACTATTAGTAACTGCTGTGAGCGTGGATTCATAGACAGTTCGACGAAGCCTTATAGAAACTGGGAGATTTGCAAGAAAACCAATCGATAAACAGTTTTTAACACCTGCAATGAAAAAAAAACGTTTGGATTGGGCCAGGAAATATCAATCCCGGCCTGCGCAAGATTGGAAGAAGGTTGTATTCAGCATGGAAATGTATTTTTTTTTTTTGGTCAAGGGTTTCTACCAAGATTTGTCAAGTGAAGTGGTGGAGAACCTCTTATTCAAACGGTTAAGCACCCCCTCAGAAACAGATGCTTTGGGGTTATTTTATTTCTGGAGGACCTGGCAGCTTATTACCAGCTGAAGAGAAGAAGAACTCTAAACAATATATTTCTATAATAGAAAGTAAAATTGTGTGCATATGATGCAAACGTTCGCTGGTGGTGTTGGTATCTTTCAACAAAATCTTGCTCCATGCCATACTTCTAAGCTAAAACAACGAATTTTTTTTCAAAAACAGAAAATAACGGTTCTGCAATGGCCTGGTAATTCTCATGTAAATCCCATTAAAAATTTGTGGACCATTGTAAAGAGACGTGTGAGAGTAAAATGGACAGCCCAATAAAGAAAACAACGATTGAGAATGTTATAAAAGTTTGGTTTCGTGATGACGAGATGAAACATTTATGTTCTAATTTAGTGAAATCCATGCTAAACCGTGTACAGGATCTCATTAAAGCTAGAGGAGGACATATTTTGTATTAGATTGCTATACCATGCATGTAAGTTGAACTATACAAATTAAACAACATTTGTAAAAAATTTTGTGTTTGTCCCAAGTAATTCGCACAATACTGTACTGGAAAAAAAAAACTAACACAAATCGTGTCGCCCAAATTTAATTTTTTTAAAAATACTTTTTAAAAGTTTTTCCTCAAAAACAATTGTAATTTTGATGCAAAGAACCAAAAAATGTATTAATAAATTTATAAATATTTATGGTGACTATTGAGATACATATTATGTATGGATAGTACAATACGTATAAAATACACTCATGCCCATAAATTAAGGATAATTCAGAATCACACAGAAATTGAACTCTAAAATAAAAATTTCACCTGTAGAATTGTCACACACATCTTGAAGAAGAATATGCAAATAACAGGAAACCACCAGATGGCGCGGATAGTACGTCACAATGACGAGAGTGTAAGAGAGGGATATATAAGGAATGGGGGCAAAGAAGTAAAATTGTTCACAAGCGCTTTAAAAGTCTTTCAGAGCAATAACCGCATAGTTATGGCACAAAGGAAGCATTTGGATGATTTTTTACATGGTAGAATTATAGGACGACTGGAATGTGGACGTACCCAGCTGGAAGTATCCGAGGAAATTGGAATAGCCCAGAGTGCCATCTCCAGGCTTTGGCAACGATTCCAAGATGATGGTAATGTGAGTAGATGTTACAGCACCGGTAGCCCCCGAGTTACCACGCCGAATGAGGACCGGTATTTGGCAGTTACTGCCAAAAGAAACAGACGGAGCACAGCATCAGACCTATCTCGTCAGCTCTCTTCAGCTACCGGTACGACAGTTTCAAGGCAGACCGTGTACAGACGCTTAGGGCACATTGGTCTATATGCTCGTAGGCCTGTCAGATGTGTTCCCCTTACCGCAACTCACTGTCGCCTGCGATTAACCTGGAGTAGAGAGCATGCATTGTGGACACCGCAACAGTGGTCTTGTGTGATGTTTTCCGACGAGTCCAGGTTTAGTTTGCAGTCTGATTCTCGCCGGACTTTCATATGGAGATCGCCAGGTACCCGTTACCACCAAGAGAACACCATTGAACGACACCGTTACGGTGGTGCAGGATGGCTCGTTTGGGGAGGAATTATTCTTGGTTCCAGAACTGACCTGCATGTTCAGAGTGTAACGATGACAGGCCACATCTATCGGATGTCATTCTGGAACAACATGTACGTTTGTTTCGGGGCCCATGGGTGCTGAATTCTGTTTATGGATGACAACGCCCGTCCTCACAGTGCAAACATTGTAGACGAATGTCTTCAATCGGAGGATATCACCCGTATGGATTGGCCAGCATACTCACCGGACTTGAATCCAATAGAGCATGTGTGGGATATGCTTGGCCGACGAATTGCAGCCCGTCAACCCCTCCCACCTGTCTACCGGAACTTCGGAGGGCATTGCTTGATGAGTGGTGTAATATTCCCCAAGATCAGATTGATAATTTGATACTCAGCATGCGTAGGCGTTGTAAGGCCTGTATTGCATCGTCCGGGAGACATTCTCCGTATTAACCATCATACTAACCATGTTATACTGTTTTTTGTAAATAGGTTCTTTTTTGAAATTTGCTCCAGGGAGTAAAAATCGCAATTTTTATTAATTATGTCAAACATATAGCATCTTTTTTGCTCTTTACCTTTTGTTTAATAAATTGACTTTACAAATAAGTCAAATTTGTTTTGCTTCTGTCTCTTTCTTTGCCTGAACTTCATTATCCTTAATTTATGGACATGAGTGTATTATAACATCGAATCGAATAACGTCGCCAATTGGCTTGATCTGCCACCAATAAAGGAATACCATTCCTATGCTTATTCAAACGCACTAATTTTGCTAGCTCATGCTCGAAATTTACTCTTCTTTTATAGTTTGTACTTTTGTCGCATATGTTCAAGCACAATAACCTGACCGAAGATAATATTATTTTAATTGGTTAATTCTTCTGTTTTATTCTTCTCTTATTCTGTTCTGAAAAATTATTAAAATTGGGAACTTATTTTCTTCGAAGTGAACGCAGTGAAGTATTACCAAAAGTATGGTCTAATACGTATGGACCCGAAAGACTATGGAGCTTAGCGAAATAAGAAACTTAACGGAATTGCAAGACCACATATAGATTCGTACTTATTCGTATTCATAGGGTGGCGTCTACATAAGTAAAACTCTTTTGCCACGATTTTGAACGCAACTACTGAGTTCTGATCTTTCGTTTATTTCAAGTGCGCACGTTTTTTTTAAATGTAATATTTAATTCTTCTAAATCTACTCTATTTTTTTTTTATTCTACTATAGCCTTAGGTGTGATTAAAATCGCACCAAACAGGCTATAGACGGAATGTAGATTTTATTCAAGATGGCCGCCTCGCTCCTCACAAAATGTAAAGAATAAAAAAATATTACTGAAATTTGATGAAACAACTGAGAACTGTAGAATTACAATCATTTAAAACGATTTAAAATGCGGAATAAGAAGAAATTCCCTTTATTTTCCAAGTAAAACGGCACAGAAAAGTGAAGAGGGAAATTGAATGTGAAGAATTTCAAAATTATTGTAGAAAAAGAAATTAAAATACGCAAAAGCAGTAAAAAAATTAAAAATAAATCATTTGAGGCTGAAAGAAGAATTAAATACTAAAAAAGCGACTTCATTATGGGAAGTGAAAAAAATTAGGATAACATTTATTAAAAATAAAACTGAAGAATTAGCTATTTAATACCATTAAAAAAAGAATTCTGCATGACAGAGTTGGAATTCACCACACAATTTATTACTTTTTTGAGAAAAAGCTGTTGAGTCCTTACCAGATTTATCAAATTTCCCACTGGGCGAAATCAGTAAAATCTTAACTAAGGTACGAAACAAGAAATTCAATCCCTTAAAAAAAAAATTGACCAAAAGAGCGAAGACAAGATTTTGGTATATTACTATCTCGAGTATGTGGCATGGAACCTTGAAAGCTTGAAGAATTGAAATGACTTCTGACTGTACGGATTTAAATATTTTGTTCTTGTTTAATTAAAGTTAATGGCATATACCAGCCTTAAATAGCTCAGTTACTTCTATTTAAAAATATGTTGATGAAATAATAAAATATACCACTACTGTTATACATCAAAAGCTTTTTTTCATTTAAAACTGTCTAAAAATAATTAAAAACAAGTTTAAACACACAAATATTGTACGATAGAGAATAGATTATTTCGTTAAAGCCTTTCTGAGTAAAAATGATCGAATCTAACGTTTCCATCATATAATTATAGCTATACCTTGTCTTAGGAAACCGTCGTCGCTTCGGAAGCTCACGTTTTTATTGTGTCCATTTTTTTTACCCCGTCTTTGGAGACCATCCTCATTTAGGATGTTGACTCAAAGCTTTACCGTTTCTTTGGAGACCGTCCTCATTTAGGATGCTGACTCATAGCTTTATTGTGTTTTTGGAAACCGTCCTCATTTAGGATGCTGACTCATAGCATTACCCTGTCTTTAGAGAGCATTCTCATTTAGCAGGCTGACTCGTAGCATTACCATTTCTTGGAAACTGTCCTCGCTTGGGAAGCTCACGTTTATATTGTATCCGTATACCTTTACCCTGTCTTTGGACACCCTCATTCATTACGGATACTGACGCATAGCCTAACACTGTCTCAGGAAACTGTCTTTGCTCATTATACTGGAGCATAGCTTTATTTTGTCTACAAACACCGTCTTCATTTAGAAAGTTGACGTATTTATTGTGTCTACAAAGCATTACTCTGCTTTCAACCACCGTTTTCGCTTAAGAAGCTGACGTTTTTATTGAATTAAAATTGCTTTACTTTGTCTTTGGATATCGTTTGCGAATGAATTACTGAATTATTTTTTGTTTATTGTATTAATAAAAATATGCTCATATTATCTTTCAGTTAAATAAATTGTTGGGATTCATCACAATAACCCCGTTTGATAAAAAATATCTTAGCCTTAATGTTTTATAATTATCCATTTTTTAATTGTTAATTTTAAATCAATTTCAAATAATAATTTACCCCAATTATTAATTCCTTATTTATAACAAATATATATCTCGCCAAAATATTATCGTTAGGAAATATGTGTAATAAAATTCAACAGTAATTTTTTCCCCTTCAATTATAAAAGCATCTTAAGTATTTTTAAAAACCGACATGTTATTAATCCCAGTAAAAATTTCTTCATTTTTGACTCATCCAAATAATTTGATAGAATATGGAATGCGACTGCATACACCTTTAACAGAGCTAGACTTTGCCATTTTATCAAAAAAGGCAGGCATATATATATAAAGTGTAATTTTCGTTACTCCTTGTTCATTTAAACACTCATTGCCATTTGCACCAAACACTTCAGAACTTTTAGCTCTACTAAATAATTTTAAATCGTCAAACCTCACTTATTTTTACTCGTTTTGCTAATTGAATTTTACAAATGTTTAGTTTTAAAAATACTTAGTTAAAAGTTTTTAAACTTAACTCTTATGCAAATGAGCATTAGTGACCCACGAGCTAGTACTAAAAAAATATGAACAAAATTTGACCCACGTCTCAAAAAGGTTCGCCATCCCTGATCTAGTGGTTACAATCTGAGGAATATACTCAGGGACGTCTTAAGGCATGGGCCAACTGGGTCCAAGCCCAGGGCCTCGGCTACAATGAGGCCTCGTCTCGTTCTCAACTCAGTCTTAACAAGATCATAATTTGAATAATTTCAAAGTCAAATTTATTTCCGGTTTTATTTTCCGAAAAACTAGGAATTTTGGACGATATATCAACTGATGACCCTTATCCCTGTATAGGCCTAGGCTTACCACCATATACCATCATTACTCAGTCAATCAAAAGGCGGCAGTCGGTTGAGCTGGTTTTGCGATTGTAAGTCATGGACATTAATTTGTTTCGTGCTATTGTTTGTATGAGTATTTGATAACCTATATGCTATGTACTGTCTGCTTTTAAGGAGCATAGATGAGTCCTCTATTTGTGTATTTGTCCAAGGCTTACTTTTGCGAAAGGGCCTAGGGCCTCAAGAAGTCTTAAGACATCCCTGAATATACTTTAGATCGATTCCTTTTGCACTATCACTTTTAGAAAACTTTTGGATAAAATAAGAACGGGAAATCTTCAATAATGTGGGCTGGATTTTCTATCGCCAAATCCTTTTTTCTAGCCGAAGATCGATCACCAAGGCGTATCCTTGAGAGGAACCGGTTTGTAGTAACCAATGCGATACGATTCTCCTCAGAGAAATCTCCGCGTAGTAATACATTGTATTCCTGACATTCGGGTTTTCATTTCAGTGTTGCTGTTTTCTGAAAATATTACCAGTGTAATTTAAAGGGTAGGTTAAACGATTTCTCGAACTCACATTTTAAACTTTCTTATCTCAAAATCAGATTTAAAAAAAAACTTTATGTACATGTCAACTAAGTTAAATTTCAAGTTTTTTCTTTTCAAAGCAAAGAATTATTATTTAAATTCGAAGCAAAATTACATTATTTTTATAAATATGAGACATAAGTATCAAATGAAATATAGTTTTAATTTTTTTTGCCAGAACAAAGGAAAATAATTATTTATAATAAGGAAAAAACACACATTTTAGTACGATCAATGCAGATTGTCTAGATTGAGACAGAAACTAATCCAGAAATCTCAAATAGCTTACTATCCTAAATATCTATTATTTGTTTTATCTCATCATTACCTTAATTTTTAAAGGAGATAATCACTCACATTTTTCGAAATAATCGAATGCTTTTCTGAAAAAATTTTCTTCCTTTATATATATTCAGAGATGATTTATTTTTTAAAAACATAGATTATTTTATATTGGGTCTTTTTTTAGATAAAATAGTTACAAGGATTTTATTACAATTTGGAAGGGAATATATACTTATATACAGTACAGTATCTTACACATTTCATAATTTTCATTATATTTCTCTTTATTTAATTGCAGATTTTCGAAAAAATAGCGATTTGCAAAAAGCTGTTGATATTGTATGAGTTTCTGAATAGTATAAGAAAATTCATTTCTGCTCCAGATAATAAAAGTGGGCGCCGTAACCTAGTGACCAAGGCAACGGACTCGTGGCCAGCGTATCATGAGTTCGAGCCCAATACCGCTGAAGACCCGCAATGTAGGGGGCAATGCACAAAAAAATCTATCGATGCTCAAACATTCTCCCGTTTGTGGGGTGTAGAAGTTAGGAGAGGGGTGCCAGCTCAGGTGTTGTCCTCGTCACTTGACCGTGGTTCAAAATTACGAGGTCAGTCTCCAAAAGCCCACGAGTAGCTGAATAGTGTGACACTTATATTTACTCACTCCAGATGATAAATGTGCTGAAAATAAATCTCGAATTATCCACGCATAATAAAGCTAGAATTTTATACAACCAAAACATCACGGCTCCTAGGATTCCTGGAAAGGGGTGACTGTAAATTGATATCTTATTTGCACCACTTTGAATGAATAGGAAATTCATTAATCAAGAGTTCATTAGGGGTTATAAGCAACAACAACACATATTTATTTATCTTAAATTAAGATTTCAAAATTAAGTATTTTTTATAAAACTAATTAACTCAATTCAAAATAAAAAAAACTCTAGAATTAACTAATGTCTTTTTGAAATCCTACATGATTTTATTCCTTTAATTTTTTTTTACATACATCTGTGTAAAATAATTAAATGATTTTTTTTCTAAACAGGATATAAGATGTAAAAATTCTTTTCATTGAAAATGAGTGATTTCCATTTTGTACAATTTATATTTCAATATTTGAACCATATTAAACTACAATTTTAACAAAAGTTATAATTGACATGGTTTAAATATCCATGTAAAAATTAAAATAGAATTTGCATTGAGACAATGATGAAATAACAAAATTTATGTGCTCCTTAATCATTGTTTTCTAATAAAAGTTAATAAACATTTAAAAACATGTAAATCTCAAAAACTCGGAAAATGATTTTAAAAATATCATATTATTACTGAAGATTGAATATATTATGCCAACTGCAAAGTTTTAAAATGAATGTTGAAAAAAAGAATGTGTTCTGGAAAACACTTTTCTCCTTGCAAAACAAGAATGGGTTTTAATCAACAAGACTTAGATTTTTTCAGATGTCATAGCCAATCAGATGTCATAGCATTACTTTTGATTTGTTTAAAGACCATACCCAATAAAAATATGATTCATATCATTTTCTTAATTTCAGAACTTAAAACAAATATCAGTTTAAAAAAATCAATTAATTCAGCGTTTTTTGAACTGTGGGGCGCGCGCCTCTAGGGGGGCGGGATAATCCTACAAGGGGGCGCGAGCATGTCGAAGCTCATATGTCGTCCTCGTCACTTGACCGAGATTCAAAAAATTACGAGGTCCTTCACCAATAAACCTTTTTCAAAGTAAGGAATTATTATCATTTGAAGACGAAGGCAAATTACATTATTTTTACAAATACATGACATAAATATCAAATTACAAATAGTCTTTATTTTTTCCACTGCTGAGGAAAATAATAATTTATAATTATGAAAAAATTCACATTTTAGTATAATCAATATAAGAATTTCTAGACAACATATATTAAGACTGGATCTAATCTAGAAATTTTATATCTCTTACTATTCTAAATGAATTATTTGTTTTATCTTTATCATTATCTTAATTATATATATATATATATTAAAGGAGATAATCTCTCATATTTTTAGAAATAAACAAATACTTTAGTTAAAGTTGTTTTTTTTTACAAAACAAATGCTTTGAATTTACCTCCATTATATTTATTCAGAGCTAATTAATTATACACAAAGATTAATTCATACAAAGTGTTTTTCGATATAATAGTTAAAAGATATAATTTGGAAGTGAATATATACTTGTAGTATGGTATTTTATTTCACATTTCTCATTGCTTTTCTCTATTTTTTTATTAATAGTTTTTGGAAAAAAATAAAGATTTACAAAAAAATTGTTGATAATATTGCGTAAGTTAGTGAATAGTTCAAGAAAATTCATTTCTGTTCCAGATAATAATATGTGTGGAAAATAAATCCTGAATTATTCACATATAATTAATTTAGATTTTGTAACAACTGAAACATCATGACACTTAGGCAGGATTCCTCTGAAAGAGGGATAAAATTTATATCTTATATGTATTACTTGATTTAACAGGAAATCGATCAATCATCGATTAAAATATATTTATTTTGAATTAAAACACCAAAATTTTAGCATTTATTTATAAAACAAACTAATGCAATTTAGAACAAAGAATTTTAGAGGTTTGCAAATGCCTTTTTGAAATTTCTTTATTCCTTAAAATCCTACATGATCTTTTTTTTTATTGTATTCAGTTAAGAAAAATTTATTAAAGCTCTTGTTTCATTTAGTAAAACACTTTAAAAAACATGTGTGCAAAATAATTGAATGATTTTTTCCCCTAAACAAGATATAAGATGCAAAAATTCTTTTCAATGTAAATGTGTGTGTGAGTGAGCTTTTAATTTTCCATTCATAATAATTGAGAACGAACAAAAATGTTGTAATTATAAACATTTGCCAATATGAGCATCCCTTTTATTTTTGTTCAAAACTAAAGCAAAAATTCTTCTGATCTTTCATGTTTAGAAAGACACCGTTTTTAGGTCAACAAATCTATAGTACTGTTTTTGCGGCATGGTCCAAAAGATTCAAAAAAAGGGGAGTGTCAAGAATAGGGAATTCCTTTTGTCAAGAATTGGGGAGTGTTTCAAATACTTGAAAACTATCCTTCAAGTTATACTGAGAATTTCTTTTTCTTTATTTTTGCTGCTTCGCTACTATAGCTCACTTCTTGTCTGAGAATCATCAGTTTAGAAATCTTTTTTTTTTACCAGTCATTTTATTGTAAGCGATCTACAGTTTTAATTAAATGTCTTCAACGAGTACGAAATATGAAATATTATGAGTTTTTTGTTCAGTGATTAATTATATAAAAATACTAGCCGCGCGGGGTATAACGGCTAGTATTTGAACTGATCAACTAAATTTGTTTCACTTGTTAAAAAAAGGTCCTCTGTTTACAACAAATGAAATCTATATTTTTTTCTATATTTATTACAATTGAAACGAAATGCTATAATTTTCATACCAATTAAAAAAATTTACGAAGTTTGTATTCCTTTTTTTATAGACTATGTGTTACTTAGACAAAGTCACAACATTTTAAATTTTATGAGCAGCAAAAAAAAAAAAAAAATATTCAAATGTGCTCATTTAAATTTCTAATACTCTTATCCCTATGAGAAAATAAAATAATTTTGAAAGGTAAAAAAAAAAGTCAATTCTTGAAAACACTAATCTAAAATAAAGTTCAAGTAATGATCAGTGCATATAATTTGCACAATTTAGCCAAATAAAAAACACACATAAAAGCTATTTACCTAATCACTTACATATTTTTCAAAAAATTTATAATGTTATAAAATCAATCAAAGTATTGAAAAATTAGGAATATAAAATGTTTGCATTATTTTTATATAGTTTGACAAAGTTTAATATTAAAATATGCTCTGATATTAAAACATTTGTAATAGCAAATGTGCTTAAATAAAGTTAAAGCTTTTTAGTAATTGAATTTAATAGAAGCGTTGCGCTAGAAAGATGAAAAATATACATGTTAGATGGATTAGCTATTGAATGACTTTTGGAAGAAAATTGTCCCATATTCATTGCATCGCTAAAAATTATTCAACATTTCTTAAACCTAAAAATTAAATTTTAAATAATAGTAATCAAATAGTGTTATTAATTAAAAAACAACAAAAATGGACAACTAATTTTATAAATTAATTTAACATTGAAATTTAAGAACATGGGTTCTTTTGGCTGCAGACTTCAAATTTATATGCAATCACACCTCAGCTGGGGCGTTTAATTTGTATTTTATTAACTACCACACAACATCATTCGAGAAATTTGAAATCCCGTTTCTTATATTTTTTTAAGTCGCACTTGCGGAATTTCACAAAGTGGATTCTTGGTAAAATCAGGATTCGAACCCATGACTAATCTTTTAGACTGCGACCCATTAAAAAAGATAAAAGCTGTAAAAATACCTTATACGAAGTAAAAATAGACGTGAAAACTAAATACTATGTAGAATTTTCCCTTAGAATGTAGATTCTTATAAATAGGTCTGTACCGCGGAAATCTGTCACGAACTGCAGTCTTTTAATGAATAAAAGAAAGTAGAAAATAGAACGACTGATTTTAAGCATTAAAGAAATAAACTTTATTAAAAAAAGATTTTTTTGAATGGGAAATAAATTGATTGATTTGAACATACTAAATTGTATTAAACATCTTTAAATTTCATATGAATTTCATTAAACTTACCAATAATTTTATTTTATATAATTATTCCACTTAACAAATGGTTAGAAATTTGTATTGTTTTTAATATAACAATTATAAATCAAATAATAAATAGAATGTTTTCGATAAAATGAATTTACTTAATTAAACCAATACTTAAATTAAGCCTTTTAAATTCATTAGAATTTCATGCTTCAGAAAATAATGTAGGCAAAATGCAGAATCTTCCTCCAAATTGTATACACAATATATGTAGAGAGAGACCTTACTTTTTTTACTTTTAAATTAGTATTAAAGATACATAATTCATTCTTGCATTTCTTGGTATAAATATTCTCGTAAAAAAAAATTTAAGTATTCGAATATTCCTTTTTCAAATTTTTCATAAAAATGACACTTTTAAATTAACGAATGCTTCATTTCATAGAGAATGCCATTTTCCAATTCCATGAATATTATTATTGACAAATCTTAACACGTTCACCAGATCAAATAGCAACATAAACCGTCAGAATAAGCTGTTTTACATTAAATAAAAATACCTCTAATTGTTAAAAAATAATTAACTAAATTTAGTTTTTTAAAATAAATATGTTATAGAATACATATTTATATAAATATTATATGTATATTAAATAAATTATATATAATTTATTATTTTATAGAAAATAAATATTATAAAGTGTAAATAGGTAAAAAGAATCTAAAGATAATTTTAGTAAAATCACTCGAGTAATATAAGGACGCTTTTTAAACTTTTGTTTTAAAGCGGTGATTCCCAGAGTGGTTTATACAGACCCCCAAGGGTCTATGACGACCTGCAAGGGTTCCACGTCAGCAAAACAATGATTTGGGGGTCCATTGAGGTATAAGGGAGGGTCTATGATAGTGGATCTCATAAAACAAGAACGTGACTTTAATTTTAAAAGAAAATTTAATCAAGTGGAAACCAAATTTTACCCGTTTAACAGATTTATTTACTAAATTTAATGAGGTTAGTTTGTACTTAGTAGGGGACCATGAATTTTATTAAAACAAGAACTATTTCAGCATTTCTCTCCAGATCAGCTAAGGATAATACTTGAGATTCCGAATTTTATCAATTGGACACAGACAATCTGTCAGGACATATTAACCTACGTTCAACAGTTAGATGCCTTTAATTCAGATTTTGAAACCAGGTGTGAGAATGCTTTAACTATGGTAATACCATAATCGGCAATGGATTCATATGGTCACATTGAAGAAAAAATGTCACATTACAATAAGGACTGATCGTTATGACCTCTAACGAAGGTCTTAAAGTTTAGAAACAGATGTCAGGAATTTTGGCTTTAAAAAGTGAAACCTGTTATTAGTCCCGAACTATAGAATATCACGAGGAAATTTTAAATTGCTTTTCCTAGTGTGAAGGAGTTTCAGCGCAGTTGCCTATCTCCAAAACTAAAAAACAAAAACAAAAAATTGGACACTACTAACAGAGGAGATTTAAGGTTAAATCTGACAAAATTGATACCAAATGTTGAAAATTTGATATTGTAACACCAGATCCTCCCATTAAAATCATTTGTTTATTGTTCAGTTATTTTATTTAACAGTTTTATTTATTAATTGACTTTTAATTTAATTAATTCACAGTGATTTTTAAATTTTAAACGCTATACTCATTACAGATAGAAATTTAATTATTTTAAAGTAGGGGTAGTAGTACCAGCTGTCAAAAAGACAGTTAAGTTGATAAATTTGCAAAAACTCAATATTAATTAAGCAGGGGTCTATCCCAAACATTGCCCCCTGAAAAACATGACAAGGGGTCTATGAGACAAAAAAGCTTGGGAACATATGTTTTGAAGAGTCCAGCAAAAAACAAATGATTTATTACATATATAGTGAAAATCACTTAACACGAAACTGAAGAGACTGAAATATTTTTTTGAAGAATTTCGTTAAAAGAATTTCGTGTTAAGAGATACTGCAAAAAAATAAATAAATAAAACATATCAACAAAAATAAGTTTATTAGAGCTTATTTTATCTACATAGAATGTATATGCATGTATTTCATAAAAATCAGTGAAACAAAAACATTTACAAGAACTAAATTAAATTTAATACAAAATTTTAAAGTTTTTTGAAAAACAAAACATTTATTGAGTTTTTGGAAAATAATCTAATATTTTTCTTTGCATTGGCTTTTTTAGCATCAAACTGTCAACAAAGTGTTCGATGTCGTTCATTTTGTTATTCACTTCACCATTGGAATGCGTGTGTGTGTCTTAATAACTGCGCACACTTTGTATTGTGTTAAGATAAAAGCACTGCAAATTTCTAAATCTTTAGTGAAGTAACAAATATGAAAAAAAAAAATGTTTGTAAAAAGTCACGCAATTAAAATATGATACTATTTGGTATTTTCAAATCAGGCCATATATTCAAGGGAAATCTACAACCTTTCATAATACTTATTATCTAATGTCTTAAATTTAATCATTTGCATTTTTTTTCAACTATCTCTTTTATAAACTAGGAAATTGCATTTCATGAAAGGTTTCTGTAATATACTCCTGGGTATAAAATGCTGCATTTTGAGGAATAATTCTATATGTTTAATTAGAACATTAATTTTTATTTTATATTAAAATATTTTTTTGTATCTTTTATTGTTTTTTAAAGAGCCGCAGCTGAGTTGTGATTTGAATTTTGATTTTAGCAAAGGTCTATCATGTGAAACTCTGCAAGTGCTAATTATAACGTGAACGGGTGGTATTCTGTACAAGTTAGGATAATACCAGTTAGCGACCCAGTTTATGTGCCACAGTGGGTATTCAAGCTTTTTAAACTCACGTAATCCTTAGAACTATAAGGTATTTTCAGGGAGCTCTATTCCACACACACACAAATACTATA
>BMAO01032269.1:0-26478 GCA_019973975.1 Trichonephila clavata | reverse complement strand
TTAAGGGGTATCGGAACACTCTATACTGATAAAGTTAAAAAGGGCTTTTTCAATGTACCTTTTCTAAAAACCTGTTGGAAATACAATCCCCAAATTTTTTTTGCAAGTTAAGCATACATCTAATATTATACTGAAATGAGCTATTTTTGAAATGTCCATTAGTTTTTCTTTAAAACTTTTTATTTGTAGTATTTCGAGAAAACAGTGTTTATCGACAGAAAAAAAATGTATGCAACATTTTGGTAAAAGCTAATTTCAGTATATACTAGAATATATAAAGAATGTGCCATGTAAGTTTTGTTGATATCAGATATATACTTTCTGAGAAAAGGTACATCGAACCTTCAAAAGTGACATTTTGAGAAAAACACATTTTTATAAAAAAGTTACCTTATCAAAACATTCCAGCTCCATATTCCAAATTTTCAGCATTTTTTAAATTTTCATCTTCTTCTTTCATTCTTTTAAGTCTTTTTACTTTTCTAGTCTCCTGAGTTTTCTGTAAATTGGCATATCTTACCCTTGTACTGCTCTCTTTGTCGAGATGTTCCATGCAGCATGTCGCATAATATCCTCGCTCTATTTTAAGTTTTTTAAAAATATCCAGCTTTGTTGCATTCCCTTTAATAAAGGATGCAATAGCATCATATGTACCAAAGGAAAGTGTTTCTATGTGCACACATGTCTTTTTGGGGACACGAGACCAAATAACATTATTAATGCTTTCATTCGGATTCTGCGTGTTTCCATGCCAGCACTTTTTCAATAATTCTGGATCCGAAAGGTCCCTAAAAATAGGCCTAATGGCTTCAACAACAGCAACTGGAAGTTTATGTTTGTGGAGATAAAGTTTATTTTCCAATTGAGCCTTCTTACACTGACACCATGTGTCACGACCTGATGGACAAAATCCATGCTGTGGATTTTTATCCGTAGATATTTTGTGAAGAAATATTGCCCATATATAGAGCTTATTTCTTACACTTTACATTTGATAAATTTCTTCGAATGGCAAGACCATAATATGTTTGCAATTGATCAATAGTTGCTTCTGTTAATCTATTTTTGCCACATAATGCTTTGCCATCTGATAATTTTTGCCCCCTCATTTTTGCTTTGAAACGTCGGAGGCGAGATCCCATCCGTTTCATAACATGTCCTAAAGAAATTTTAAAAAATGACGTCAAACTTCAAGCTGACCCAAGAGGAAGTGCAATGTTTACCTTTTTTCTGTCCATTTAAATCGGTGACTCGCGGTTAGAAGATTCTTTAAAAACAAACTTTTAGCACTTCTAATTAAACTAGAGATAAAAATGAGGTATTTTTGGAAAGGTAATGAGCTGAAGAATTTAAAAATGCAATAACCTGAAATTTACCTTTTAAAAAAATTTTACCTTTCCAACTCCTCTTAATAAACTTCACACTCACTAACCCGCCATGTAGTGGTGGGGAAGTTTGAAGAAGGAGGCGTTAGCCCAGATGTCATGTTTATCATTTGACTGAAGAACAAAATAACGATGTTTGTCAACAGTGGCGCTTGTGTTGCTTCGCAGTGAAACGTTAATAGACAACCTATCAATACCGATTATTCTAACAAGGAGCGGGCATGACTGAGGAAATTCATTTGGAGACGAGACTTTGTGTAATAGTAGTATTCCTTTAGGGTGTTCAACCCTCATTGTATTTGCTCAGAATGGCGAGTCAATTCGGAGAAAATAGCGTTCGAAATTCACATGCTTAGCTTATATACAATTAAAAGTTCATTAATGTCAAAGCCATAGTAGCATGGATGATAGCGTAACTGCGTGCTATCCAACCGGCCAAGGCTCTAGTCACGCGATGAGGTTTCGTGTTTTATTTCTTCAATTCATTTAATTATTTTTACAATTAAATAAATTTATTTAAAAAAGGTTTATTAAATATTAAATATTATTTTAGATAATTATTTTATATTTTAAAAAGTAAAATAATTACTGTAATTATATAAATATTTATATTATATTTTATAAATATAATTATTAATAAATAATACTTATATTATAAAAGTATATTACAATAAATATTTTTACTGAAAACAATTATATAATAAATTTAATAATACAATTCAATAAATATTAAAAGATATTTTATACAAAAATTACATGTAAATAATTTTATAATATGAAATACAATATATTATAAATAAAATATTGTATATAATATTACAATAATGTATGAAATACATAGTATAATTTTTTAAAAAACTATTCTATAATTAATATAATAAGAATAATATATATCTTATATTATTTTATAATTAAAAAGGACTTATTAAATATTTTTAAATAAATTTATTTAATTGTTAAAGTAATTAATTAATTGATGAAGTAAAACAAAAAACTCATTGTGTGACTAGATCCTTGCTCTGTTGCATAGTAAACAGTTCCGCTATCATTCATGCTACTGCGGCTCAGACCATACTGAACTTTTAATTGTGTACAAGCTAAGCATGAATTTCGAACGTTATTTTCTGCGAATCGACTGGCCTTTCGGGGCGATTGAACACCCTAAAAGAATACTACTATTGCACAAAGTCTCGTCCCCAAATGAATTTCCTTTGTCTTTCTCTCCTCTTGTAAGACATGCTGTTGTTGTTGTTTCTTATCCCACTTGACAGACAGAAACATCTAGATCAAGTCCATGAACCCGTGCGTTTTTAAGCAATCAAGAAGTGTAGTTGGACTTGAGAACAGATGGCTCTTATGGCATCCAATACAAGCAAAGATGTGGGCAGGAGCGGCTTGGTTCACATTGCATTTCGGACAAGGAGGATAAACTGAAAAGAGCAAAGAGTTCAAAGTGGCGATTTATCGATCCATTTTTCATTCTTGAACTGATTATGCTCCTATAAATAGTCTTAATTTAATACTTCTAAAAATTTCATGAGTGAAAAATCTCAAAAATTGTATTACTTCCCCTTCCCATGACACAATCTTTTTTATTCAAATGAAATATTACTTATTTTTACTAAAATAACACGTTTTCTCGGGATCGCTGTCATCTACAGTACTCTATAAATCAAAAAGTTTAATCTGTCGTAAATTCTTGATTATATCACGCCCATTTAATACTCATCGTTTTTTTTTCCTGTTCAATTTAATACGATTTCAATATACTTAATATATTTATCATCCACCTTTTAACATCAAATACCATAACAAATTATTTTCATTTTTGATGTCTTTCATTTGCATGTCTTTAATGCCTTTCAACTATTTCTAAGCAGAAGATAATTTTGAAGGGATTTTAGTACAAAATATTTAAGTACCTTAAAGGGAGTGAGAAGTTTCTGCATTGTCTTGCAATTAAACTCTTAAGAAATAAAAATGAAAGCAGCGCAAACGAAAAAAAAAACCCACCAGAATAGAATAAAAAAATTTCCATAAATATTAATGAACATTCCTAAGAAAAATGCTTCAAAAAACTTATTTAATTTGAAAAATATTAATTAGGTTACCTCTAAAATTAATTTTTTATCCTTTTTTGTTTTTGCAAATAAAAAAAAGTCGTATTTAGTGGACGAGGAATTTAATTATAAGGCCTAGTCAGAACATTTGAGTATTAGTGCTTTAAAACATAGTTTTCTCTTTTTATTTATTTTTTCATACATCACTCACACATATACATACATAAATACACTAACACACAAGAACATATACATACATAAATACACTAACACACAAGAACACATACATACATAAATACATTCACACATAAAGATATGCATACATTTACACCCATACCTATAAATACACTCATACATACACACTCACACACATTCATACATGCATACTTACATGCATGCATACATACATACGTATATATATATTACACGCATACATGCAGTCAGACAAACACACACACATATACGTACATATATTCCTATGTACGTACATGTATTTTTATGCATACAATACATTACATGACATTGTATCTCATACAGACATTACATTGCATCACATACAGATGTTACATTTCATTACATTATATATATTATATTACTTACATTTAGACTGATACACACACATGCACGCATACGTACGTTCACACATTGCATACAATACATATATACGTACTTACATACACCGAAGAGCCAAAACATTATGAACACCTTCTAATAATATGTTGCACCACTTTTTTCTTGCAAAATAATTGCAACCCTCCTAGGAATGGATAACACAAGTTCTTGGTAGATGATTCGAGACAGGATGTACCAATTATCTAAGCAGTGGTCACGTAAAGTCGAGATATTTCAACATGAAGTTGTTTTATCTCTGAGCTGCCTTTCTACTAAAATCAAATTGTATCCTATCAGGTTAAGCCCCGTCGAGTTAGATGTACAGGATATTTATTGGAATTCCTTATTATGCTCTTCCGAGTCCTTCTAAAACAGTTCTAGCCTTTTGACAGGGGACATTGCTCAGCTGGACAATTCCATTTCCAGTTGGGAAAACAGACTCCATATACGGGTGAAAATGATCCACAGTTTTGCTCAGATAGTCTACAACAGGGATGACGAACTAAGGGCATGCAACACAATATTTTGGGCATGCTACCAATCAAAACAGATTATATTTTAATTCAAAATAACAAAGTTCAACACGAAGTATTACAAATTAACGCAAGTGATTGGTGGCAATTTTCAGCGAGATTTTCTCAGTTCAAAGAATTATCGGAAACGCTCAAGTTTTTTATGTACCCTGAAGGGACTTTATTTAATAAACTGAACTTGTCCCAATTTGATTGATTGGAAATTGAAAAATTTGAAATGCAGCTGACTGATTTAAAGTTTAGTTCAATATGAATTCAAAATTTGTTGAAAAATGGAGAAAGTTGGAATCGATTGGAGCATAAATATCAACAAGCAATATAAGTAAAAAGGCGAGTAATTAAGTTTTGGAAACACATTGAATTTAATTCCAGACACATTTAACTCTTTGAAGAAGTTGGTCCATGCTGTTATAACCATTATTTCCATCTACCTATGCCTTAGAGTCATTATTTTCAGAGATGAATAACATTCAAGACTTGCTTAGAAACCTTTTGGCCGATGACTCCTATTCAGCATGCATTCTGTTAAAAGTTATATGTTATTTTTCATCTAATCTGCAACATCAGAAATCACACTAATGTTAGTTTCATTTGAATTACGCGTATAACTAAAACATTTACTACTATAAAGTATAAAATGTAGCTTTTCGTAGTATATAAAGAGTTTTGAGTTGTTAGTAGTTATATATTACTTTTCCAATAATCCCCCAAGTCAAAATTATTTGACGGCACGTCTATATTTCATTAAATATTTCTTTAGAAAAATGACACGTTGATCCATAAAGGTTCGCCACCCCTAATCTACAACTTTCACAGTCCTTTCTACCAGAACTAAGGGTCTCAGCATCACCTACGAGAATGTTCTCCAAAGCATAACACCACGATCACCAGTCAATGTATATGGAGGAAGCAAATGTTCAATAGTGGAAGACGGCATGCCCTGACAGAAACAACGACATAAATAAGAAATTGTAATTCATCCAACCAGGAAACTGAATGTTATTTATTTATGATCAAGTTTCAAAGTTTCTGAGTTCGTACTAGGCGTAGTTGTCAATGACGCTTGATCAACAAAGGTCCACGAGGGAAACGTCTGCTGTGCGGTCCCAAATCCAACAGTGTCTGCTGAACTGTATGTTCCATAACACTTGCCCTTGGACCTGCAATGTATTGGGCTGTCAGCTAAGACACTGTCTGGCATCAATTTTGCTTTACCAAGTGAAATAATTTCCGACGTCCTGTTTCTTTGATAACTCTTTCAAATTCTCTTAGACCTGCCACCTTTCAAATCTATTGTAAAAGTAATTGCAAGAATAAAAGATTACCTTCTCCAGCAGCAGTTAAATACCATTCTATCTCATCCACGTAGTTTCCACGTCATGTAGACGAATTCATTGAAAAATGTGGAGGTTTTTATAATGTTTTGCCTTCGACTTTGAAGTGTACATTGAATATAGTGACGTACGTACATACATACATTACGTATATGCACACACAGACATTCATACAAATAGACACACACATACATATATTTACATACAACCCTTACTTGCTTGCATTACACACATACAGACTCAAGCATACATACTTACATACAATCCCATATACATACTTACAGTACCCGCAAACATGCGTTTCAAATACCACATAGAACACTTTCTTATAATACCGTTGCTCAAACAATAATTTCATACAAAAACAAAAATAATAATTAAATTGATATATTTTTTAATAATCCAGTGATCTAATTACACAGATGAATAATTAAAAAAGTAAATTGATAATTGCTCATAACAAAGCAATACTCCTGAAAGCAATTCAATAAAAAGGAAATGAGATATTTCTAATTCAGTCAGAAACTCTTTATATTTTTGTATTATACTAATTGACTGCAATATTAAATACTCTCAAATAAATACCATTTAACACAGAAACTGTGAACAATGGGTTTGTGGGTTATTGTTCCATGTAAATGTATTTTCCGTTAGAAAGGTCTCAATTAATGGTATTGCTTTTCGCAACCTCTTCAACTTAATTTGATTCTAAATAGTTCTTTGTTGATTGCCTCGTAGGATCCATTGTTTGGCAAATCCAAACAAGCATTCAGCCAAAGATTCCAAATTAAATTGCTGTGAATTGCTCAATGTGGTAAATATCTTCTAAGTAAGATAATAGGTTGTATTAATCTTCTTATTCAGCTTCAGTTGTTCTAAATATTATATCGATATTTTCGAGTATATTCTCTCTTTTTTTAATTCTTATTTTACGTCGGCAGCTTTGTTTAATTGATTTTAAAATCCTGAGTAATTTTAAATTTTTTACGTACTAAAATTAATGATCCAAATCATTGGACTCCTTTTAAAATTTTGTAGAATGTTAATACCATGTCTGATTTTGATAATAGTCTTTTGGCATAGAAGCTTATAATTCCGGAGTTAAGAGAATCTAATTTTATGTATATAATGGGTAATTTTTCCAGTTTCTTCTTTTTTTTTTTCTTTTCAGGAAATAATCAATTTAGATCTTTTTTTTAAACTTTAAGAATTTCTTTTTGATAATTTAAAGATTTTGTAACGGAATCTCATGAAAATCAAAACTAGTTATTTTTCAATTCCTAATTGAAATAAAGAATGGATTGCAGTATGGTAATTTGAGCTGTTACATTGATAGCTTTTAAAATAGGACAGAAAACTTTCTTAAGGGTTACAGAAAAAATTAAAAATGCAAGAATTAACAAAACAAGAAAAAAAATATTTTCCAGAAAAAGATAGTAATCCAATAAAAAAAAATCGCTCTACTTGGCATGGTTCATATATTTTGTTTTAACCCAATTTTTTTTCCGTAATAAATGCACGGCACTTCCGTTGTAGTTGTTCGGTACTCCAAAGTCTAGAGCGCCCTCTAACGGCATTTTTTTAACTTTGTCTTTAAAACTTTTTTTTAAAGAAAATACTAATTTAAAGAATGATTTTAGTGGACACCGCAAATGAATCGATCCATTTTTCCGTTTTTTATCATCATTTGAAATTTAGGACCCTAAACTTTGATGGCGCCTTTCTCCTTCGGAAGACGTTTGGGACACTTGGTTTCCTATTTACTATTACTTGTCTTGATGTGTACTATCACCCCTTAAAGTTACTCCCATCATTTATGAAACACCCTGTATACACTAAAACGTGCGTTGGTGTCGATTGGACAACGGAACCTATTTAGTTTGTTTTGCTTTCTGCTATTTTGCAGGGAACTTGAACATTTTTCGTAACTTTTAATCTTTTTCCGTGATAATTACGCAAAAAACGTTTTGTGGTTATAGGTAATTAACAGAAATTTTGCAACTAAATATATCTAAAACGTCCGCTGGTGTCATTTTGACAACAAGGCAATTAATCATTATAAATAGCCGTCAATCAACAAATAATAGTTCACTAAGTTGATAGCATTAGTAAAACAAAACTTTCCAAAGTACTATCACATATTTATTTGACCTTGAATGCAGTGTTATTGGGTTCCCTGCAAAAATGAGTCAATTATACTAAAATCTTTGGGTCTAAGTGTTTCTTCGCATACGAGTAGCATTCGCTTATCTGCTCATATAAAAGTTAATTGCAGGAAACTCAAAAAAAATTAAGATCTGTACTCCACTAAAATTTATCAACATCCTAATACCAGTAGCACTCTAAATGTGTATCAAGGGGAAAAGTTTTTAAAAAATGTTGTTGTGGTGAGTACATTTAATTTAAGAATTGCTATCGACATCACAGACTGTGGAAACCGTCAATTTCTATAAAGAAACCACATGTGGTGTAGATATTGTAGATCAAAAGGCAAGAAAATATTCCGTAAGAGCTTGGTCAAGAAGATGACTTGTACATACATTTTACAATGCTTTGGACCTTGCAGCAATCAACTCTTGGATTATTTATAGCTCGGTATTGGTTAAATCTATTTTTTTTTAAAAAAAGACTATATACAAAACTTAACAAATCATTTACGTTCAAATTACGTAAGTGCAAGACATTTGGAAAATGAGGCAAATATTTAATTTAAAGGAATTAGAAATTCGCTAAAACGCAAAAAGTGCAAAATTAAAGAGTGTAATTGACACTAAAAAATGTGTGTCTCTTGCATGAATATACTGTGCGGAAAATGTGTACTGGAAAAATTCAATATCACTGTATCCATTGCAAATGAGGTGACGATTTTGCTTTTATATAGTAATATTTATAAACATAATTTTTTTTTCATTTTACAGGATTAATTCATTTGTTTTGTAACAGCTTTTGATAATATACAGGGTGTTCAGCCTTAATGTGACCCAATAGCTTATTCCCGAACCGTTCGGCTTAGATATGCACTTCAAATTTTAAAAAATGTTTTAAAACAAGTAAGGAATGTTTTTACGTGCTTTTCGAACCAAAAAAACCCATTGAGAAAAAATTACAAAAATTATTTTTTATACGATCCCCAGGTCCTATCACTTATATTTAGGAAAAGATGCAGTACACAAAAAAAAGTAACCACAACAAGTTTCATTTTATTACGATAAAAACTGGCCGAGTTATGGAACTTTGAAAATCATATATTTTATCCATTTTCTCGCCCATTTTCAAGAAGCTAGTAGGGGCCGTCTCCAAAGTGAAATTAGTTGAAACTCTGCCAGGAAACTTTCGCTCTTATTTTATGTATTTAATATCACGGTGTGCCGAAACGACACCAGCGGATGTTTAAGAATTATCAAATTCCCGGACGTTCTATTTGTTAAGGATGGACTACCCCATCCATCAGTGTACGAGAGTTAGAAGGAAGGTTAGCCATAGTCAAAATAAACACAATTTATTTACAAGTCTCAACAACCTAACTAGCTTGAACAACCCTAGATTAGGAAATTCACCGTAAACTAATTATGGGAGCAAAAGCGAAGAAGACGATGCAAGTAATATTTAATTATAAATTTAATCACTTACTTTAGGAATGTCTTAGCTATAGACATTCCACATAATCTAAGGTACGTCTAAGTTTCTATACTTCAAGCCGACGCTGATCCAATTAAATATCTAATTTACAAATCGTCAATCTTAAATATTAAGCCAATAATCTACGGAACACTCTCACCTAGCTTTCTATTACCTTACGTTAATCACTCATTGCTATCAGTAAGCTCCTAACCTCTCTCTCCTCGAACCTGAAAGTTAAATATAAACTTTGTCTTGCACACGTCACATCTTCATCGGGAGAAAGTTTTCAATAGGATAATAAAAAAAAGGGAGTTTCCCCAAGAGGATTATTAATAGGAGGTGCGCGAATAGACGCGTTACATAGTGTTAAAGATATTGTTTTGAAAAAAAATGTTTTTTTCATAAAATTATTTTTAAAATGTGAATATAACATTTAGTAAAATTCTAATATTGCTCGTAATAATTAGTAAGGAAATATGAAAACAATTGAATAAGTTTGAGTGAAATATAGGTTATAAAGGAAACGTATTTCTATGTTTTACGTAATCAACCATGCTTTTAGCTTTATAAATTCGATTAAGAAACGAAAATAAAAATATCTGAATTGATAAGATTAATGTTTCCTACAAAAAAAAGCATAAATTACTAATTGACCTTCAAAGCCGACCTTAAATACATAAGAAAGATGAAAATTCTCTTTAAAATTATTAAAAAATATTTATCTTAGTAATTATAATAAAGTTTATGAGTCATATATTAGTATCTGTAAAATACACAGATAATCCTTTATAATATGCCTCCGAGCTTCGTTTTCATTTCACTTAATACTAAATCCATTTCAGTGAAGCAGAAACAAAAACAAAAACAAAAAAAAGCAAATGACTGAATTTTAAATTCCTATTTATTGTACTTTCGTAGAATACTTAGTTTTTTGTATTTATGTACTAAACACCCTGTTTCTTAGTATGGGGTTTCTCTCTAATCAGGAATTATATCGTTCAACTACTATTACAGGAAAGGATTAGTTCAAAAAAAGAAGTTTCTAGTAGAATCTAAAGAGTGTTAAAGGATTTTCTTTTAGAAGAATAAAAAAAAAAACACGATTTCATCAAACTGAGATTGTACAATGATTTTATAAGCTCAGAAGGGATTTCATGGAAGAAATGACTATATAAGTATAAATCTTTTTATGAAATAACACGATCCTTTAACAGAAAAAAGTTCTTTTTTTATACGCCTAATTTGGAATTGGTAACAGATGAAAACATAGAACGTTCCTTAAAATTCGAACACATTCAGAAGCCTTTTGCTTAGCTATGTACTAGGGATTGCAATACCGGGATACCGAGTACCAGTATTTTGAGCCATTTGTACAATTTTGTAATACCGGTATGCACAATCTCAATACCGGTTTTTTCGGTATTTACTAGAATGTTTTTCAATGGTCTCCACTATATGTTCAGGGATCGCCAACCTAGCAAAATAGTATACGTTTTTGTTTTTATGTCTCCCTAACGGGCAACTGTGAATATAAAGTTGCATCGTACAATCAAGAGAAGTGATAAAATATGCTAATTATCCAAGGAGGAGGGCCAAAACTATTCTATTACAGCTCAAAGCAATGTTGCACACCTGTAATATTCGTAGTCTGATATTCGTATCTGTGAAAACAAGTTTGTAGCTTAAGAAAGTGCGCGTAAAATTTCGATATTTTTAAAATTGGGGAGTTTGTTATTCACATTGCATTTGCATATCATACTTGTATTTATATATCAACAACTTGTGTTTCTTTACCCCTGATTTAACATATGACAGATTACCTTTTTTACAACAAAAACACAAGCAGCGCAAAATTGTCAAGTTGAACGTTTGAACAGCTATGAGCCACTTCTAGAGTCTAGAAGTGGCTCATAGCTGTTCAATCGTGAACTCTAGAATCTAGACCGTGGAGCATGTACTTATTCAATGCAGCTAGCAGAGAACATACGCGAGCCGATGAATCTGAAATCCGACGAATGTACTTAATTTATTCACTGTCAGTCCCGTGCCATCCCGGGACATGGCAGCAACACAAGAACCCGATCCCGTGAAAGCGCGAGGTGTGGGATGATGTCTCAATAGCCGATCCCAAGCTATCGCGGGACGAGCTATCATAAACATTTATTCTCCCTTTAAGTCGGCGTGTGGGGAAAAATTTGTTTATATATCTGGTATCGCAGTAGCACATTCGCTTCGGGAAAAGGCGATTATCCATTCTAGCTAATGCTGGTGTTCTATAAATATGTTCCTTTCAGTATGCCGGTCTTAGTAAAGGCAGTCACCCCAAAATGTTTTGGGGGTCTATCAGTCGATCGCGATCGACTTAATACCTATCCTTGACTTTGAAGAATCTTCCAACAGCCAAAATGACTGCGCATACAATACGGTTAATGTGAGAAATCCGTTATTTCATAGAATAACTAGGTATTTCATGAATAACTACAAATCAGCTAGAGTATATAAATTTATTGAATTCCTCGATTTAACTAGGTATTCTATAAAATAACGATTACTCGATGGTTTAAGTATGAAATACGGCACTCGAAAGTTCTTTGAAAAAGAAAGAGAATGGATGAATAAAATAACTGTACTCTCGATTTCAGTTCAGTATATGTGGGCGAAAATTAATTTCCATTGAGAAGTTGCGATTACTGACACAACACTTCGATCTGTTGTCACAAAGCAAAGTTGCGGAACTAGACAAGGATTTAAAAAGTGCTCGTATAAAAAAAAGTGTGCTTGTTTCAAAAATAATATGCAGTTGCAAATTCAATGTGTCATCACAGCAATCCTTGCTTTAATAAATAATGAAAAATAAAATAAAGGTATTTCACAAAATTTAAATTAATATTCTCTTACAATTTTATTCGAAAAAGCTTACACAATGTTTTTATGAAGCAACAGTTTTTCTTCCCAGCATGTATTTTTTTTAATAATATTTAAATATAATTATTTCTGCAACATATTCTTTTTTCCCCTTTCTGTTTAGCTAATGTTAGCAATATGAACAATATAAGTAAGTTATACCACCTGCTTTTCCTTATTATTTACCATTTAATAGTCCGTAATAGAGATAAAAATGTATTGACGTGGCGCGCTTATCCGGTAGGACAGAACTCGGGACCTTTGGGTCCGAAACCGAGTAACTTAACCGCTACACCAAAATGATCGCCATGGTGCGGAGGTTGTTACAGGCTTATGTAGATGATACCGCTACATACTCCCCCACCAGTGAGTCGGTAGATAGGCGAACGAACGATGTATTTGTTAAATCAAGCGTGTTTGCTGCTGCGTCACTAGTTGTGACGGCTTTTGCTGGTTGCGTCACTATGTGACGGTTTGAGGGTTGCGTCACCATGTGATGGCTTGAGGGTTGCGTCACCATGTGACGGCAACGTCACTATGCGACGGCTTTTTTGGTTGCATTTGCGGTGGATAGATGGCGCCACGACAGTTCAGAAGGTTGCGTTTTTCTGAGTTCAGCCAGGGTCACCAATGACGTGGCGCGCTTATCCGGTAGGACAGAACTCGGGACCTTTGGGTCCGAAACCGAGTAACTTAACCGCTACACCAAAATGATCACCATGGTGCGGAAGTTGTTACTGGCTTATGTAGATGATACCGCTACAGTATTATTCAAGAGATTTTAGCTTTTCTGATAAATTAATTCATAAAATGACTTAGAAGTTGTTAATTTTTCACTTTTTTTGACGGTCTGTCATTAGTTATTTCATAAAATTAGGTAAAGTATAAAATGTTTCATCCATTATATACTTTAACTGACTTGTCTAGTTATTTCATGAAATGTCTAGTTATTCTACGAAATAACTGAATTATACACTTTAACGATAACATATACTCAAGGAATGTCGAAGAAGCTTTAGATAAGAAAAATGCAACGGCATCCCATTCTGAACAGTCTTAAAGGAATTTGAAGAAAAACAACGATAGAAACTGCTTTGGGGAGAGGTAGGGCGTGCCTCGATAGAGGATTGTCCAAAGAGATTTAAAGTCTGTTGGAAGTCAAAAGGGGATCATTTCGAAAAAAAGGTAAAATATGTTGAATTTTAAAGGTAACTGAAATTTTTATGAGATTTAATTTAAATTTCCTTCCTCAATTTTTATTTTTATTTTAACTCCTTTATCATTGTATCAGAACTTATGGCATGACTAGGTAGAGCATATTGTAGACCTTTTTAGTGAGGGAAATGTTTTTTATTCATCTCGCCGGATGCAAATAAGCTTAGTTATTAACTAATAATGACGGGGGGGGGGGACTGAATATTGCTTAAAATATTTTTAATTTAAAATTTTAATTCTTTCTTCAGACAATATATGTATATTCGTTCCTATTTTTATTTTAACTTATTTATTGAAACATAAATTTATTACTCACCATAGAAATATAAATGTATTGAGAAAAATTAAAACTAAGTACAGAAGTGATGAATGCGTGTAAGTGTAATAATTATAAATACACTTCTAAAAATTCATACACAATTGAGTTTTCATCGCATTTTAATTGTTTTTTTTTTATTTTAAGAGCTTTCTTTGATTTATCTTATACAATTTTGAGCAATGTGGAATATTCTCGTACATATATAAACCTTTATATACGGAGGTAGTATAGACATATACTTCACTAAAAGTTTTTACACTGCTTTCTAAGAAACATATCTACCTCGTAAATAAAATAATGATATGGGTGAACCTGTTTAAAATTTTCATCACTAAATATTTATCCTGTTTATATAAATTCCATTTCCTTCTAAGAACCCTAATCTCAAAACAAATTTGATGCCCCGTTTTGGAGCAACCGTACTTAGGCCAGTATTTTCGTCCTCTAATATATACAAAAAATAAATTACATATAAGTTCCGATTTGAAATGCCCAGAAGAAAAAACATAAATTTCAAACATTCAGAAGCACAATCGATTAACAAATCCTTACTATAAATCAATACATTTTAGTTGTTATATTCTCTAACTGTAACTGTAAATTCTTGATATTTTTCAAGTTTAAAAACGGTTTATAATCGAAGTTTAAAAGCAAATATGCTTTTAAAAAACATTACTAAAAATTCTCGAAATTGCTTTGGCGCCACTAACAAGAAAAGGTTTTTGAAAGAAAGAAGAAAAAAGTACAGATTTAATCCACAAAGTTATTTTTAAAACCCAATTCTACGGCGGGGAAAAATTTAGATAGAAATTTATTTTTAGCAATAAAGAGGAAATTCGTATTGAATTTGAAGGCAGAATGGGATTTTTTTTTATAAAAGGAGCATAGGATTTTAAAGTAGTTATTTGCAGGTCATTTTGCTGCTCTATTTATTTATTTATTTTCATTCCGAAGGCCTACGTCCATGCTGTAAGTTGTTTACGAAAAAACTGAAGTTAACTGCACTTCTAGTTCAGTATTAACCCTTATAACTCTGATTAACGAGTATACTCGGCATGGAAAAGTTGCATAATTTTGTGTCGTGACGAATATACTCGTCTTGTATGAAAAGGAGTGCCCATTGGCTACTTAAATTGTAATTTTTGAGATAGACAAAACATATTCTCAAATTTTAAGAGATGCTTAGAATATTCAGAGACAAGGCTGGACTACAAAAAATAGGAATACTTTAAGACGAACTCATACGTCCCCGTATGCACCGGCAAAAACAGCGTATAAGTTTGTATAGCGAATTTATTTATGTGCGATAATAATGCTTTTCAGATGTCAGCCTAAAAGAAGCAAATCTAAAAATCGGAAGGTTGATTGATAATAGGGTTCCTTCAGGTATGGTCAGTCATGGGATACATTTGTGACGTCGACCAGGCGTTGAGCCCATTGATAGCTGCTGGCCTGAAGTTATCTATGTATCGGCTGATGTAAATACCAACTGTTTGATGTTAGAACGATGTGCTGACATTAGAGTAATGACACAATGCCGTACTGCCTAAAGAATAATAAT
The DNA here is from genome assembly GCA_019973975.1 of Trichonephila clavata. Taxonomy (NCBI): domain Eukaryota; kingdom Metazoa; phylum Arthropoda; class Arachnida; order Araneae; family Nephilidae; genus Trichonephila; species Trichonephila clavata. The sequence goes on along the minus strand of BMAO01032269.1, from coordinate 10,934 downwards.
TTTATCGGGGGTAGGAAAAGGAAGGATGCTTTTTGGTAAGATGACTGTAATCACCCTACTGCATCTACTCCAGAACTCCAGGTTAGAGCATCGGATGCCAAACCGATGTCACCAAATACCCTCCTAGAACAGAGGGAGCACGTGCTCGTTAAAATCAGTGAACCCGAAAGTCTTGTGGGTGGTCGTAGCAGCAACCACGGGTGCAGGTGGCTTCTCTCCCCTCCATTTCCATTGCTAAATCGTGGAGGTGGAGATAGGTGGTGTCGCCATCTATCGTGTATGAACCGAGCCGAATCGCACTGTCACCTGCACGGTGCTTAAAGCTAAAAGCTAACAACAGACGTACAACCAGCCCCTTGCCATGATAAATTTCGTGGGCCTCGATCTGACACCGTCAGACAGGTTGCATTAGAGCCAAGAACACTCCAGAACTTCCTTAGTGTCAAGACAGGTGGAAATATTTGGTAGGTAATAAAGGAAGAGTAAACCATTATGTTCTTAAGTTTCTTAGTCCGGGAAATTTGTGACAGTCCCCAAAATTTACAGATATATATAAGAACTTACGGGGTATATGAAGGACCGTCGGCCTCATGAACCCGCGACTAAGCTAAATTTCTTTATAACCCCGTACACAGATCCCCATACATTAAACATTAATACTAAAATTGGTATTTTAATAAATAAACCAATCTTTCTTTATACAGTATTTTAACATCGACACTGTGACTCTGTGATTGACGTGTATACTCATTATAGCTCGATTCCGTTACATACATAATTGCGCGCTCTCTAAAGGGGGCGCCACTGTGAACTGGTTAAGCACAGTTCTTTTGGTTAACTGACTTTTGTACCACTAAAGCAGCATGATTGTTGGAAACGAATCTCGTAGTTTTGAACCAATGCCAAGTGACGAAAACGACAGCCTTTCATGTCACGCTTACATGAGGACTTCAAATCCAGATAGATTCATATCATTAGCCTCTGTACGTAGCGGGTCAACTTTCTCTTGGTCATTTCAAGGAAAAGGTTGATTTTAAAAGTTTCTCTACTTTCTAAACAAAAATAATCGTATTATGTTTTACAGACCACAAACTACACAGTACCTTCAAGCAAAGTTCGCATGAAATACAACAATTTAAATATAAAGTGTAACGAACTCTAGACTCATTCTGAAACTCTAGGAGGCAAGTCGGACTGATCCGAAGTACTGCGCCTGCATGACTGCCACACCAGGTGATTCGGTGATTATCTCTCGACGAGAGAGATCGCTTAGCTCCTCCAGCGAGCTTTCTGAGGAGATAATTCAATGATTATCTCTCGAAATCTGTGAGCTCCACCAGGGAGGTTTCCGGTAATGTTTTTGTATCTGCCGAAAGCAGATGTGTTGGATGTCACCCTGGCCAATAATTTGCTTTATTTCTCTAAAATTGTCAAGAAACTCGGGAAATTTATGATTCTTACTAAAAATGTGCATAAAGTGTAATAGAATTTTATGTTGTGCGAACATTATTACGAGAGTCCAGCTACGTCAGTGACGAAACCAGTTGATGACGTCAGAGACGAAAAGATCATAGTGACTGCCTTAGATTATAGGGGGGTTTCCAGAAATCCATTTCCCCCCTACATTTCCAGATAGACTCCTCTAACAGACAAGCGCAGAGACGGGTTTCAGCGAGAGAAGAAAACGTGGTGTTTTAGCATGTTTCATGTAATTAAAGTTGCATATATATATCTAGCCTGACTGTGAGTTTAAGTGTCCAATACGCCACAATCTCAGGACTTTACAAGAGTAGTACTTCATTTAGCAAAGTATGAAAATAACATATCGTTTCCAGTTAAATTTTCAAGTCAAACTTTACTTCAAAGTTCAGAAGCCTTAGTAGCCGAGTCATGGTTGTGATTCTTAGATAGTGTTGTTTCCACTGAGTCATGCATTCATGTCCTGACACCACTAAATATATTTCAAGTAGAACTGTGATACACATTAAATTGCTCAAGACTTAAGTCCTTACATTTTTATAGGATTCTCTTAGGGTTCTTTTACTCCATAACGTTGTGTAGTATCTTTAAAGGCGGAGGGGGGGGCAGTATCGTCCTTCTCACTTGACCAAAAGCCCTCGTGTAGCTGAACAGTGGGACATTAATATTCACTCACTCACTCACTCTCACTTGACCAAGTTTCGTCACAAGTAGTCCTCGTGTGGCTTAATAGAGCGATGTTAATAAAACGCTCACTCGGGTCTTTCTTCTTTCAAGGTCTTTCAAGGATAACTTTCAATAAATTAATTTGCGGACCTCTTTCTGTAAAGGAACCGTGAGCTATTCAAGCGAAAGTAGCTCTTTAAAGTTAAATTAATCGAGTTCAAGGAGGAAGACCGCAATATAGAATGTTGTTAGTGTTAATTTGAGTCATGAGAATTCTATCTTGGATTAGCAACGTATCTTGGCATAGGACATGGAGCTTTATTAGCAGGTGTCAATGTCGGATAACCCATTCGTGTGCATTTCTTATATGCACGATAAGTACCGTAAACTCCGTCGTATAACGCTCACTTTTAACTCAAAAAATAAGCTCGAAACTTAAGAGTGCGCCTTATACGCCGGATATAAAAACGATACCTTTAAAAATAACAATAAAGATGAGCATAAAGCCTCTGTACAATCCATAGTTTACGAAAAAAATACAATGATGAATGAATAATGCTGCATGATGGGTCTCCGGCGCATTTCTGTGGTCCTGTAAGTGATTGACTCTATGTATGGTATACTTCAGCAGCAGGATCGGAGATGTGGGTCCGGTTCTATGACCACCACAATCACCAGATCTCACACCATTGCATTTTTTCTGAAGAAATTGGTGTGTGGAGATGTAGCGACTGCACAAACGTACTTATTTGCTTTTCTGCATGCTGCTTGTACTTCGGGGTATAGCACGTTGCTGCGACATGTGTTCTTATTCTATCCACCGCGCATTCAACCCTGCCTCTAAATACGCGATGCACACTTTGAACATCTGCCTGCATAAATATTTTGAAATAATGATCTTGGTGAGTCCTATTCAATTTTTCTTCCTTGCATCTGCTGTGACGTTCTGCTTAGTTTTACGTATTTTCCTAGTAAGCTGTATATCGGGCAGGTACAGTTCTCTAGACATTTTTGATATACTCCCAACGAAGAATCCGGCTGTTCAGAGTTTGGCGCTATTTTTGGAACACCTTCTATAAATAATCAATTAATTCCTCGTGTTGAAACTGTTTTACACCCCCTTCATAATTAACATTCGTAAATTCAGGTAATTAATTTTTTTTAATCTGCTTTAATTTTTCATTTATCTCTGATATGACTCATCAATGACAAAAAATGTATCGATTTAAATCAGTGTTTCTCAAACTATGGGGTGCGCCCCCCTGGAGGGCATACTAACTCTACGAAGGGGGCAGTCGAAAGTAAAAGATTTAAAAATATTATTAATTTACTGAAAATAAACAAACAAAATATGATTTGACATAATGAAAAATAAATTTAAAAACATTACACTGATGTAATAATCTCATAAATGTATCAGTACTACACAATGTATTTTACAAATAATTTAACAATACTATGTTAAGAACACATTTAATAATTGCAAGCGACTCCATGGGCTTGTCATATATAAAATTACATACAAAAATTAACACTTATCTTGAAAGTTTGTACGGTTTATAATTTAACTGTCGATTAAAATTTAAGTGATACCCTCTCCAATGCCCCGTTTTCCACGTAGGCATGCATACGTAACGTATTGAGGGGAGGGAAGAAAAGGAGTGCACAAGAAAATCCCCTGAAATAAGTAAGTCCTATGAAAACACTGGAAAGGTCCTTTTATTGCATTTCAATGTAATGTTATAGATGCAGTGCACAGAAGAGATGGTATTTCGGAAAGACGTATATATACGTCCGGGGAAATTAACGCTTTGATTGAGTGAGAAGTTTATATACGCCGCTACGCCTCTAGTACTTAAGAAGTTAAAGTCGTATTGTAGATTTAGCGTTAAGGTATAGTATTTTTGAATTCAATGCATTATTATTGTATGGAGGTGAAGCACGAAGAAAATTATGATTGAACATTTGATCGCAAATATCGAAAGTTTGAGAAGAACTGAGTTAAACCAAACATCCTAATTCAAACTCTGTGTAATTATCAGAGCAGGTGACTATTTTGGCAGCGGGCAAATTATAATTATTAAAAACCCTTATATAACGGTACTAGTTTACTAAATACTTCCCTAAAATATCAAACTACTATATGTTATAATAATTATTGAGAGGTATGCCAATTTAACTATGTAGGAATTCATTCCCTAACTATATGACATTGTACACACTGTACTCGAAAATTATATGCACAATCTAGATATGACTCACTGTTTACAGTGTCTCATGTTAAGGATAGCACACATACTATAACCAATCCCCATTCAATCCATCCATGTCTCGAAATGGGAATCATGTTATCGGAAATTTCAGAGAATTCCAATATACGTGTATCTCCAAATGTACGTTAGGTGCCTGTATACTTACCGCAAGACATTGCAGAAAGGGTGTTTCGTTACGTTACTGAATTTGAAAAATATCAATTAAATTAAAAATATGATTAAAAGTAAACAAAATTGACGCTAAATCGAAATTTTATGGCATATCATTTAAACAAGTAGAGTTTCATTTCTGTTGAATTTTTTTGTAAGTGTAATCGAAAGATTTTGCAAAATGGAAAAGCAATTCACATGCAGTTTGCGTACATTTAAAAGTGTCTATATTTATATATCTAGAATTTTGATAAGTGTTTATTATAAACCATAATTCGAAGAAAAATGACAGTTATTGGTGATAGATCTCGTAAATTTGAACCATGTTCAAGTGAAGAGAAGGGCATCTATGCTCGTGTTGAGGACGCTGAACTCGATGGGTTTAACGCGCTTTCAGTTCCACGAGAAAATTGGAGATAAGTGGCATGATTTTACTAAATTTTTACCCGACATGAGTTCATGAGTGTGTGTTTATTAACATCACACTATGAAACAATGAAGGCTTTTGGCGAAGCACCTCGCCAATTTGAGCTTCGGTTAAGTGACGAAGACGCACCTGATCTTGCATTCCATTTCTTCTATCTCTCACACCAGCGTGAAGACTTAAGATATCCGACTACCCTAAAATTCTGAATGTTGCCAAATAAGGCCAAATTTTTGAAGTAAAAACTTCTTTAGCGGCGCTGGGCACTTTTTGGTAGGGGAAAATCTTATGGGTTCGCGTTACCGACATGCTCTGACTGGCGCATGCGCAGTGTGCTGTTCGCTTTAGACACTTTTTGGATGGGTGTTAACTCGTGCGTTCGCATCACCGACAGACTTATAGCAGTATATCTATAGCTATACAGCTGACGTATAGTGCTGTGTATATCTTATAAGTGAAATTGAATGGATTTAGTGAAAAGTTCAATGTGTATATACTGTGCAATGTTAAAATAGTGTTTTTGTTTGATTATTATTTGAATCATTGTGCAGTACAATAGTGAGTACTAAATAAATACACTAATATTTTTAAGATAAAAAAATAACAGAAAATTATTTTAAATACTCGCATTTATTTTGGCGTTTGTAAATTTTATATTATTTAAAATTATTTTAAGTCTTCGTATTTATTCTGGCGTATGAAAATTTTGTATTATTTATTTTCTAATATTTAACCTCTGTAATGCATCATACAATCCGGATTAGTATTTCACATTGACTTAGACGTTTTCTTACTACCGTGGTAAAACAGACATCTAATTGTTCAATCATAATTTTATCGTGGATTTTCAAATTAAAAATTTTATAAAATCTAATAATAATTCAAGATTAATGTGTTGAAGTTTAAAATATGTTTAAAAATGCAAAATTATAGTTTATTACCTTATATCCTTAAAATCTTTAGTTTGAAATAATGAAAACGGCTCCGACTTTAATTTCATTAAATATTTTATTTTATTTAAAAATTGAATATTTCGAAATCATTATTTATTAATTTAAATTGTCAAAAATAAAATATATGCTCTTCTACTTTTTTGCAAAATGATTAACTATAATTTTATATCATTCGATTTTATTATTAGAATTTTACGAAATAATATTGTCAGGGAATTAGGGTCATTTTAAATATCCGTTTTTCATATTTGCTTAGATCCTTAACATTTTCCCCTAATTTCTGCTTTGGCAATGACTATTCACAAATCACAGGGAGGTACTTATGATGCTATTGTCTACGATTGCGATCGAAAACATCCTAGAGAATTAGTTTACGTAGCTTTAATAAGAGTAACGAGGATTCAAGGTTTATTTTTGTTTACTCAAGAAATTATTAGCAGCAGCAGGAAATGTTGAATTGGTAGAACAGGAACACCTATAAATGCTTCAGAAACAGATAAACATCATATAAGATCAACAAGTCATCGAGAGAATCTAACGTTAGAATTGAAAAGGTTACAAAACAATACACTACAAACGGTCACCAAAACTTTTCTAGAATCCATCTCCAACAAAAAAGGATTATCGATATTTTCATTCAATTGTCAAAGTTTGCATGCGCATGGAGCTGACCTAAAAAATGATGCTATCGTAAAAAAGTCAAATGCTCTGCTTTTGTCAGAAATTTGTATGAAAAACGAAGAATCACTTGATATTCCGAATTTCAACATTGTTGTATAAGTTATGAAAGACCCGAAGTTCCAGCAGCAGGCGTAGCTATTTATAACAATACTCAAGATACGTCACACTTCATTATTTCACATATGAACATACATGCTAAATTCACTAGAAGCATTGCTGTTCATTTTTCTGATATAGGCGAAATATGCGTTGCTCGTTGCGATTCCGAGAATGGGCAATACATATTAATTCTTGCCGTTTATATTTCGCCTGGAAAATCTATGAGACAGATACAATTTTTATTCGAAAATTTGATGATGTATACAAAAGAAGGTTCTGAAATACTCGATAAAAGATTTGGCAAAAAATATGATAATGTACCGATGATTTTAAGTGGAGACTTCAATATTAACTTTGCAGATGATAAAAATCTACCACTAATTGATTTTCTGAATGAAACACTTAATTTAAATATGTCCAATGATCGAAAACTCAGTACTACAAAATATAAAACGACGATCGATGCGGTTTTTACGCGATACTTAGATAAATTTGAATCAAACATTTTCCTTTCTTACTTTAGTTACCATAAACCTATTGTATCTTTTTTAGAACAAAATGAAATAATTGAAAGTACAAAAAGTCTAAGTATTGTTGAAATTAATGATGACATTGATGCAAACAATTAAAATAATGTTAAAAATAAAGTACAATGAAACTTAAGTAAATACAAATACTGTCCATAAATAATATGATTGTATATTAATTGTTATTTTTTCAATTGAATTGTATTTATATTTTGTCATGGTCTGTACAGCCCGTAATATATTTGAATAATAAAAAACCATATAAACATGCATTTAGTTGTTGCTCGGAGTGTCAATAGATGTGAAAACCAGACTGATGTTGATAATTTTAATTCAAACATTATGAAATTTCAAATTTCAATACTAAAAGTTCTAAGTTTTCACTTCTATCGGCAGTCTCTATAACTGCCAATTTTTTTTCTATATTATTTTATAGGCCATCTTATTAACTTGATAAAAATACCAAGTTTATTATTTTCCGTTCACTAGAACAAAAACTATTTTTAGTAAAAACAGATGGTATTACTTTATGCAAGATGTCATACTTTAAAACTCGTTCTACTCGTAATGTGTTTTTTTTAAATGCTCAAACGGGGACAGCGATTATTCAAAAAGTTTTGAAAATAATTAACTGAAATTTTTTGTGTACGTTTTGTATAATAGAAGTCTTCTAACCTTCAGATTTATCTATCATTGTTCTATTACAAAATTTATAGTTCCTTATGTTATTATGATTGTTTTTTATATTTTAAGCAATTTCATGTAATAACTAGGATAAAGTGCTCTAGTTTCTGTAAATATTAAAATATCTCTTATCCTAACGGTCATTTCAAAAATGAATAACATAGCAACACATCAGAATTGAAAAATTGAAAATGTGTTCATAAACTTTTGGTACAGAATGGGGCCCCTTTTATGTTATTTTTCGTAAATTTTTACTTATTTCTTCCCATTTTAGTAATAATATTATTTCTTTTTCTCTTCTTCATTTTAGCATATTTTTCTTAAAATGTGTGCCTAAACAAATCTAAAAACAAAAAAATCTCTATATTTCCTTTTTTTTAAAAAAAAAAAAGTTGTCGGAAGTAGCCGGATACCTTAATGTTAACGTTATAGTTCTTTTATCAGTTATTTTTAGGCCAAATAATTTCTCAAATTATATTTTTTACATCATTTTTAGTTAAATTTCAGCTTAATTTTCATAATTTATTTTTACTTTAATGATTTTTTATGTTTATATATTATTCTGCAGGCTCGCATCCTGTATAAAGTATACTAGTTTATTTATTGCCATATTATATATATATAGTGAAGTTCTATCTTTGTATTGGATTTATATCTAAACTACGCAATTTGGCCACTCCCATCGCCTCTAAAAATATGAAATAAGTCAAGATTTCATTCAGAGTTTCATCAAAGCTAGGTTTATTTTATGTGTTTTAAATAGATATTAGATTTAAGGTAATATGATATATTTCTTACATTTTTCTGTCTGCTTTATAAACAAACCAGTTTGAAATTCTGTCGAATTTTATTTCTTACATTATCTAAAGGATCCAGATTTTAAAGAAGAAATACACAGCATACGGATCAGTACACAAAGTGAACATTTCACTTTGTTTAAAAAAAAAACGGGTTAAAAGTTCGTGGATTTTATGCAAATTTTAACTATAAAATCAGTGAATAAATGTTTACTTCCTCCTTCTTTTCGCAAGAGGAAACCGCAAAACACAATTTTTTGGCGTACATATCGCCACTCGATGTTATAGTGTACGTTTGGATAATTTTGTTTGCTCTTAGTGAAAAAACTGCGATTCTTTTTTGAAATAATACATTTAAAATAAGTAGTCTTTTAAAATTTTACTGAAAATTGATCAGAGGATTATTCAAAAGTGGGCTCTCATTTAAAAAGTATTCTAAATTATTGAAAATGGTTTTTTGCGCCTGGTTCGAAGTGAGCAATGATTTTAACCCCTTCCAGGTTCATTTCATTTCTGGATCATGGATAAAAATAACAACTTTTTGTGCTCATTTTCAAACATCGCTTTTTTAACTAGCACCATTCGCATACCAAATTTCATAAAAATTAATGTAAAAAAAAAAAAAAAATCTACTTAAATGCATAAATAATTTTGCCTGTAAAGTTGGCTTTCTGTATGGCAGAAATCATTAGACTTTGGAGTCGATTCACACTTAATTTAATTCTTACACTATCTAATTATAAATACAAAGCTTACAATACCTAGCTTTTATCTTGAAATGCAAATTTTATTTACATCTTTTGAATTTACATAAATTATTGTGAAATTATTAATCAAAATTTGATCGTGTATGATATATTCGAAAACACGGTACTGCACATAACTTAACATCGCAATTTGGATAGTAGAACCTTGTTTCTCTTCTCACATTTTTCCGTTTATTGTAGTGCTTCTCAAACTTTCAATAAATGTCAACCAATATTAGCCATAAGTTTCATCTCGCCCCCCTCCATACAAATAACAATGTTTTAATGTATTATAACTGTGCAAATGTTAATTTTATTTTTTATTTTGTCAAAATGAATTTTGTTTGTTTACTTTCAGTAAATTATTATTATTTTTTTTAATAATCTTTTGTTTTCGATTTTTCTGTATGCTCGAACCCCTCTCGTAGGATTACGGCACCCCCCGTAGCGGGGGGGGGGATGCCTCGCAGTTTGAGAAACGCTGCTTTTCTGTTTCTGTTTGAGCTTTTCTGTTCTTGTTTTTCTTTTCTCTTTGAGCAGCGAATGATACAGTGTCGTGTTGGATTAGTTTTCTTTCTGTTGGAAGAAAGTAATCAATTAAGTGTCTTTCAGACAAGAGTGAAGGGGAGTGCTCAGCAGAAGAACGTTCTCCTTTTGTAGAAAATTCCACCGAGTGTTACTTATCAATTATTCGAAATCATAAAAAGCCCATGTAGAATCATTCGGGAAGGACCGATTACACAGTGTAAATTTTCCCAGTGTCCGAGCTCCACTTGGGATGAGCCAGGATGGTACGTTTTGCCTGCCCGAGCTCAGCTCGGGAAGAGCTGACAAAGGGTTAAAAACAATTATGCAAACTAAATGGAAAGATTGATGTGCTTTTCTTTTAAAATTCACCTGTACGATGATTAGAACCCACACGAATGCCAATAGCAACTCTCTAATGTAATCAATCAACATTTTTTTCGAACTACTTTTTTTTTGTGGTTTGAGATGCATACAGTTATTTGGTGTTATTATGATATGACTCGAAATATACTTATGCGTGTGAATGCCACACGCAATTCTTTATCACACTGAAAAGTACGCAACAGTGCTCTAATTAAAACACTGATAAAATTATCTTAAAAATTAATTAACACGTACAATTAGGATATATAAGACAGTAAAATATGATATTAATTACGTGAATGATAATGAGAAATAAATTGTAATTAATATGAAAATGAAATCGGATACCTTGAAAATTATTTTTATTACATATATGCATTGCACTTCGAGTGAAAAACCTTAGTTACGACTCCAGGGTTTCAATCTGTCATTAATTAAAAGGTTAAAGTAATTGGAAACATTGCAAAAGAAGCCTTGCTGAGGTCGACTACCTCAAAGAAAGACGCGATTTCTCGTTCTGATTTCGTAATAAAAAAACAAGAGAGTAGCGTGAGTAAACTAGTC
>BMAO01032268.1:0-42561 GCA_019973975.1 Trichonephila clavata | reverse complement strand
CCTTACTTCTCTCATATATTTATGCAGTATTACATACCTGTATATTATGTTTCCACTGTAAGAAAGCTGCAAATCAAAACTTGCAATATCATTGAAATAAAATATCGAGTTAAGTCTATTGGAGAAATTTTGCGAGATATTTACATATTAAAGATATTCACAAATAACTCTGTTTACACAAATACTTGTGCTGTTAGATGACTCTTTTGATATTCAATACAATTTATATTTCCATTTAACAAATACTGCTGATAAATGATCTGATATTAGTTCACGTTCATCAAATTGTTAAAAAAAAAGGCTCTACTGTTGTTGAGTTCTTTAAATGCATTGCTTACTCACAAATAGAAAGAGAGAGATACCTAGGATTTACGCAAATAATAATAAATCACTTTTAACACCCGAATGTCTGTCACACTGGTTTGTAAGGCAGAAAGAATAAGATTTCAGTTAACGATAAAAAGCTTTATTGCTTCTAACATAGTAGGAAAAAATGTTAAACCATAGTATTCATTGCAACGAAAAGTCTTGTTTTTTCCTTTAAGTACCATCCTTCTTTTTCTTATGGAGTCAATGGTCTTGAGGTTTATAAGTCCATAAATAATACTCATGTTGAGTTCTGAACAAAATGGGTAGTATATATTGCCTCAGATCATTTCTGAGATGTTGATCATTTTTCTTGGCTTAAAGCAGGATACACAACATTATTATAATATGAATAAATGTAGTTATTTATCCATTTATAATTTTTATCCATCCGTTAACAATTAAACAGGTAAATAATTTAAATATTGGTACTTTAACCCTTTTGCCATTGAATTTTCATCCGTTTGGATCTACCTCCAGCTTTTTTTTTTCTTTTGCTTCTACCAAGCCACGCTTTTTGGGAAAAGCATGTATAAGATAAACTATTTGTGTAGGTGTGTTTATTTAAATATGTGAGTTCAGTATAGTTATTTAACCCTAATAAAATTATATAGATAGTGAATCACAAAATAATAAATAATAATATATGATAAATAATCAGTTAATCACACTAATTAGTACAAAATAAATAATTTTTTTAGGATGCATATATATTTACATAAAATAGAGTTTGTTTTGCTTTAATTTCTTATTTTAAACTTTTTCGGTGTAAACCCATATCACGCTGATACCATTTCACGCCTAAAAATGAAGTACTAATTCTTGTGAAGTATTGTATTCAATTATCTATCATACAGTCTACAGCTACCATCTATTAGTAAACGAAACAACTACTATAGAAAGCAATACACGCTTTTGTAACGTTAGAAACAGTACAAAATCCAGATGAACTCGTAACGCGTGTCAATAACATTGAGGGATAGATTAAGGTAAACGTGCTCAGCACGTTCGTAACGGTCAAAGGGTTAATATCCTTTTATCATCTATATTTAGTTAATAATTCTCATAAATTTAGAAATATGTTCCCAAATATGGATAATGAAGTTGTATAAAAAGTAAAACATTGTATTAATTGTAACAAAAGTAAAATTTAAGTTTAGTCCAAATTCAAAACATGGCACGAAAATTGTAAACTCAAGTGACATGTGTTAGGAAAGTTAAATTTCACTCTTCTTCTACGAATTCAAGAAAATATGTAGAAATAAAAAAATAAGAACATTTACTACTAAGCTGAGTTGGACTTCGAAACTTCTAAAATAATTAGAGTCAATCAGGTAGGCTAATACTTATTAATTTACATTTATGCAAATTAACTATACAATCGAGATCAGGTGGTATAAGAAACAACAGCAATAACTATACAATTTTAAAACAGTACTTCTATGAAACAAATACAAGTTTTAAAATGAGATAATAAATACAAATTTTAAAACTTTACAACTTTTTTACTTTACAGACAGTACTATTCAAAATATATATGTATGAAATTTTTAGTAAGTTTTAAAATTAGATAATGAATCTAAATTTAAACGAATATCACCTATTGCTTTAATTTTAAATCTCTTCGTGAAATGGAAGAACGTGCAAATTTTTTAATGATGTTTGCAATAGTCGTTCTCAAATTTAATCATCACACTCATTAATTTTGCAATTTCCATAGTTTAGTGTTCCTAAATGTGATTTCTAATGGATTATTTACTTTGTACTGTCTAGACATGTCTCACGCGAAATCGATAAAATGAAAATAGGAGTATCTTGATCTAAAAAGACCATCATTTTTGTCTCCAAAGCTTCAAAGAATTTATTTTAAATTTTGTGTACTTCAAGATATACTCTTTGGAGTTAAATGCTTTTGAGTTTAATGTAAATTTCTATTTTTTATTTTTACGTTTCATGCGAATTATTTGCAAAATATTACATTTGGTGAAGTTCTGCACACTTCCCATAACGGATATTTCTCGTTAATGACGAGGAAATAGCTAAGTTACAGAAGTAATTCATTATAAATCTAATAAAATTTTTACTGTTTAAGGCATCAGACTATCCTAAAACCGTGGATTTTGCCAAAAAAAAATAACAATTTTTTTTATGATTTTATTTCATAGGCCATCTTATTATCTTTATAAAAATACCAAGTGTATTATTTTTCGTTCACTAGAACAAAAACTTCAAGTGTTTAAATAAAAGCAGATGCCATTACTTAAAGCAAGATGTCGTACTTTAAAACGCGTTTTACTAGAAATGTTTTTTTTTAATTGCTTAAACGGAGACAGCGATTGCTAAAACAGTTTTGAAAATAATTTGCTGATTTTTTTGTGTGTGTTCTGAATAACATAGATGTGTTTTAACTTTCAGAATTATGAATCACTGTTTTATCCCAAAATTTGCAGTCCCTTAGGTGAATATAATGACCGTTTTTAGAAGCAATTTCATATAATAACGAAGATAAAGTGCTCTAATTTTTGTAAAAATGAAAATATCTCTTATCCTGAAGGTCATTTCAAAAATGAATAACATAGCAACACATCAGAATTGAAACTAAATGGGCCGCATTTATGCTATTTTTTGTAGATGTTTACCAAATTTTTCCCATTTTAGTAATAATAATTTGTTTTTCTCTTCTTAATTTTAGCATATTTTTCTTAAAATGTTCTAAATAAATCTAAAGACCACAAAAAATCTACATATCTCCATTTTTTCAAAAAAAAAAAAAGTTGTCGCAAGTCGTCGGAAGCCTTAAGCTATTTTTAAGCTTATTGTGTAATAATTAACTTTATTAACAATTAACATATACATGAATTATATCTAATTAACATCAAAAATAAATTATAACATTTATGATAAGAGTTAGACATTTGATGAATGGACAGACATTAGATGAAAGCTTTTGCTTCTGAGATTTTTATCTTAAAATCATAGGTAATAAAATTCAACTCTTTACAACACTAAAAGTTTTCTAATAATAATTTCTAATTAACCTATTTCAGTTATTTGCACAATGATACTTTACAACATCTACTCTACTTCTCTCATAGAATTTAAGTGCATGCTATGCATGCCTTCATACAAAGACAAGTTGTCTCTTTCCATGTTGTGAAGCTGATGCACGGTAAATCTGTCGTGGTTCAAAGTCCTCATATTAGTATGTTGAGGAAGTTAGGAGAGTGGTATGCAGGCTTAGGTGTCATTCTCGTCATTTTTGCAATTTTACAAAGTCCGTCACCATTTGCCCTCACGTACCTTTATAGTACAAAGTTAATAAGCACTCTATCAAAAGGTCGAGCTGCCTGATTCAAGCAAGAATGATTTTTAAAAAAAAAGTTCTCAAAGGTTTGTAACTCTAAATCTGTCAAATTTTAACTTTAAAAAAAGCAGGAAATATCATATTAAAAAAATTGAAAAATACGATTATGACTTCTCTGTGTGTACATCTTTATATTTCATTCAATTAATTAAACTTATAAGCATTATAAACAAGAACTGTTTCATATTACTATGTGAAAATGTCTATCCATCTACCGGTAGACTATCCGATATAAAATTTGAGACATATTCTTCCGACAATTAACGAAACTATATTCAAAAGTAAAAGAGTGAGTTATTAAATGTGTTTCTTTCTAATCATGTATAAATTCAAAATTCAATTTTATTACGGGAATAGATTTTAAATTTGAAAACACTGCTCCATTATTTTCAGTAACAGGCGAAACAAAATCTTAATGATACATGTCATAGCATATTTATAGAGAAATGTTGATGATTTACATTCAAAACTACATATAACAATGTTTTTTTTAATTTCTAATAGGATGCGAATTTATGCTTTACAATTACACAGACCTAGTACATTCCACAGAAACTGGTATATCTTTATAGTGCGTCAAATATACGAATACCAATCGTCATAGACAATTGTGACGCCCAGTTTCCTCCCTAGAGGGAGGCACCTGAGCTCTGACGATGCAAACAACATTCAAGCCAAACAGGTATTCTAGGGATCTTTTACATGACGTATAATCATACTGTCGTTTTTCAGCATCATAAAAATCCACCGACTTGGACCGGGGTCGAACCCACAACTTTAGGTGTAGAAGGTCAGCGACAAACCAACCACGCCACCCAGCCGGCTATTGTTTAATTTTTGAGTTAATACATTAGAACTTAACCTTTTTTCTCTATATGTAATTAAGTACATATGCATATCAATGTTACACATGGTTTACTAAGACACAAAATACTTTATTGTAGGAGCACTTCACAGAAGAATCATCAGTCGGTCATTATTTACTGTTTCAGAAGACAATTTTTTAATTATTTATACATGCTTTTTTTCTTCTCTAATTTTTATTGGACTTGATTAACGTTTATGTATTTGTAACTTCAGAAAACGAAGAGTTATAAAATGATGCACCAAGCATCACACCGAAACAATTTGTTAAATGTTCATCCCAAATTAACGACATCGGATTCACCCTCTAAGAATCTTTATTTTAATTTACTCCATTTATCTTCATCTTTCTTGACCTTAAATGTTTCCATAAAAAGAGTTGCTCTCCATAACGACTTGATTCCATTAACACAACACACCATAAAAATAAGAAAACAGTCCGATTGATCGCAGGAAACTATTTGCTGACCTTGTATTTCCGCTGTAAATGTCATTCGCCCATTTAAGGACACATGCCTTGATGTGAGAAAAGGATGGAAGTTGGAAAGTGAGCACCTCTCAAAGGTTTCTGCATCTGTTTTTTGATTGCAATTACTGACCTTTTTCTCGATACTTAGAGATAAATGTTTTTGCGTAGGAATAGAAAATTTGCGTATCTAAGGTGAATAAACTAGAGTAATAATGATACTAATTGTATCGTCTGTTGAAAACAATTCGCTAACTGTTCATTAATTTGTTAGTTTTATCTAAGGAATGTTTTGTAAATTTCTTTTTTAATATTTTAGGGACTTGATTGAAAAAAAGGAATTGTCTTTGCTGTAAAAAGTATCGAAAAAAAAGATGAAAATCATACAGTGGGTGTATTGAAAATAGTTTCAAAATGAATGCTTAGCGTATTTTTAAAAAAAACTATTTAATAGGTATACTTCAAAAACATATTTTTTATAACGAGTCGTTTCCTAAAATGTTTTGTAAAGTTATAATGAAACAAGAAGATATATATATATATATATACTCATTGTTTACTTGAGTTATAATATTAATAAAAATATTACAGTATTTTTATTAATATAGGAGTTTGTTGCTTATGTATTTACGAGTATGATTGTCAGAATACTGTTATAAATATTTTTATTACGAAACATTTCATAATAATGAATTTTCGGGTATTTAGCAAGTTTCAAAAAAAGACAATTACACAATTAAAGGGAAGAAAGTATTACATAACTTTTATAAAACAGCTACTTTTTTTATTGACTTTTCTGTGAAAGTCACAGTGGGAAAAAGAATAAATCATATACTCGTAAGTACAACGTTTAAACTTTTAGATAACATTTTTTTTAAAAAAATTTTCAAAAAATACATTTTTATTGTCTTATGACTAAGTACTTTTTTAATTTATTTTCGTTAGACTGAGATAAAATAAAATAATTCAATTACTCTACAACAATTTCTTTCAATATTGGATATGTTTACATAAATGTTAACAAGAATTCATAGCTAAGCATTTGATTTTACTGTGACTTCCCGTTAATATAATAAACTGCGGAATAAATATTTGCCACTAGTTCAGTACTTCTCAAATTTTCAACATTTATAACCCAGTTTTAAATCATAATTTCATCGCGCCCCCTCCATAAAATAACAATCTATTGAATTAAATTATGAACTTTAACACTAAAGCTACAATACGACTTTAATTATAAACCGAAAATATTACCTAGATAATTATTAAATTTTGTACATGACAAGCCTATGAGGAATCATAGTAATTATTTAAGTCGTTTTTAACTTAGTATTGATAAATTAATTATCAAATTCATTGAGCAGTACCAATACATTTATAAGCATATTATATATTGTTTTAAATTTTATTTTTTTATTATGTCAAATGTATTTTGTTTGATTTCTTCCAATAAATTAAAAATTTCTAAAATAATCTTTATGTTCAATTTTTCGATATGCTCGCCCCCCCCCCGATAGAATTATCACGCCCCACAAAGAGAGCGTGCCCCACAGTTTGAGAAACACTGCACTAGTTGTATGACATTAATTACAACAATCAAACAATGAACATTTTTATTTTATAGGTCAAAGAAATCCATCTAGTAAAAAAAAAAAACGTTCTGGGACATACTTCTTGAATGCAATTTTTTATTACTCATTAAGGCTTCGTAAGGAAGACACTCAGTTCTATAAAATATGCAATTGCTACATAATCTTTATGTATATGCATATATATTATTAAATAAAAATTATTTTTTTCACTTTCTGCTTAAACTAATTTACATTTATTTAACATAAAAATCATTTGCAATAACATCACATATTTTATTTATTACTTCAAATGTAATCTGGCATAAAGTTTAATGTGCATTGTTTTTCAATTCCTACTATTAGCTCACTCTCTCTATATATTTATCGTGTCCAAATATCCAATCGTTAATAAAATGCATTTTAAAGCACTCAATTGAGCTGAAAATTTATATACACACTTATTTTGGATGATAATACAGTAATTAATTATGATTAATAAAAACTAATTGATTAAAACTAATTATTCAAAGAATACAAATACAGCCACATTGGTGACTTAGCGAACATTTTGGCGAGTCAAAACTTAAAAAGGTACTTTTCTCACATTTTAAAGCGCTCGTTTCAGCTTAATTTTTCTATGCACTATTGTTTTGGGTAACAATACGATAATTTAACTATAATTAATTAAAGTTATTGACTGAAATTCATTTTTAAAGTAATACAGATACAGCCATGTGGCTTCATTTTTAGCGACTTGGGTCTCAAAACTTTAAAAAATTTTTTCCCTCTCGTTTCAAAGCTGAACAGTTGAACTGAAATTTTATATACACGATTGCTTTGGATGACAATGCGATACTTTAATGATAATTAATAATAATTAATCGCTACTTAATGTTGTGGTTCTGTCATATGTTTATACATATTTATATTAAATGTTACTATTCAATAAAAAATAACTAAAATAATTTTTTTTTGTTGATCTAAGTAGGAATTGACTTATTTTTCTCTATATTACTTGTTAATAGTATAAATAATTACATAAATAAATAAATTCTGCTTGCATTTAATATTAGGAAATAAATTGTGAGTATTTATAATCAAATTTCCTGATTAATATTTAGAACGGTTCCTCAGAAAGTAAAAAAGAAAAGTTTTCTGTCTTTTTTCAATAATTCAATAACTTAGTTATATATAATGAAAAGTTTGATTGAAGCATCAAAGGAATCAACTCAGAATAACATGATGGATTTTCTTGAAAATGTGCTTAAAATTTGTAATTTCTTAAATGTTATATATGAACCGATTTTTGTGCTCAGATATTGTTCTTTGTTAAACTATTGAAAATCTATTAAATAACTCCTTGTATAAAATACAATTTTTCATTTCCTTTGATCTTGAAAACTTGTTTAAATTTTGAAATTGAAACCACGAATTTTACTCAGCTTTCTTCATAATTTATTTACTTAAGTTTAATGTCTTTTCTTAAGTGTTGTTAAGTTTCAACGTTCTAATGAAACATTTAAAAGACTCTAGAATTATTTTTTTAAGTTGCACAGACAAATATTCTCTTCAAGCAAATGACATATTTCTTTTTTTTATATTGATTGAGTTGGTAATGTTTAATTCATCAATTTTGGACGTGAACACTAAAAATCTAATTTAAAATAATTGGAATTTCTTTTCATTTTCTAAAGATAACAAATAACTCTTTGGATTTGATCTAAACTCGCAATATTTTATTGAAATTTATATGAAGGAGATTGTAAGTAAGTATCCAATTTACAAGTTTTGTCTTGAAATTTTTAATAAAAGAAGACCAACATTGTCATAAAATATTTAAAATATAAGACACGGAAATAAGGCATTGTTTTATATTTTTAAAGGAATAATTTTAAATAAAATGACTTCATGTAATAACTTTAGTAACATTGCTTGAACAATATTAATATCGAAAGAACTATTTTGCATTATTTATCAAATAACACTGAAAATATTCACCCATGTTAATCATTGCCACGAACCTGCCAAATTGTTTTATTCGTTGAGGAGATTTCTTTTAGCATTTAGAAGATTGATAACAAAATGCATCGATACAAAAATATAAGAGTACATCGTGTACCAGCCTTTAACAAATTCCGTAATGCATAAATAAAATAAAATATTTTCCGTCAAGGTGAATAAACAAAGATTAAAATAGCAATCATTACTCATTTTAATACTATTTGACACAAATTTTTATCCTTTTAAATAAATAATTTATTAAAATATTTTATCCATGTAGATCTATAAAAATATGATGGATCAAGGAACGATAGTTAAATTTGCCCTAAAATTTATTTAGTCTTGTCAAAAATGATAGCGAAAGAGCGCTCTAATAAAACAAAACAAAACAAAAAAAGCATTTGAGCCCATTTTTTCTCATCTAAGAGATCTTTCGATCACATTGGATGATCGATCAACGCTGTTTAGAATGCTCCTAAGTGGATTTATTAATAATAAATAAGGAAACTATTCCCCCATAAAACAAAAAGTATTTTGATCAGCGTATACATAAGATTCATCAAATAATTGTTCACCTCATTAGTTTCTGGAGGATTTTTTTTTGCAATTTCTTCATACTTTAGACAGTTAAAGCTAAATTTCTATATAAGAGAGATCTTCGAGTTGGACATCTAACATTTTGTTAATTAAAATAGATTGGTTCGTAGGAAAAATAAAGTCATAATCAATAAATTCCTTCTTTTTCTAGTAAACATTATTCAGATTTTAAAAAAAAACAATTGAAAAGAAATTTATTTCACAATAAGTACTTATTTCGGTGCATTTAAAGAATTATATTATTTAAAAACTACCTGATTAAAATTTTAAAGTAACATAATAAGTAGAAATTATAAGATCTCTTTTAAGATAATAAAATAATACCAATGTTACCCTCTTTTAAAAATTGTGAATTTAATGCAACAATAATTAAATTAGTGCTATACTGTTCGAATTAAATGGAACAAACATTTTCCCCTCGTCTGAGTTAGTATGCAATTGACAGTTGTGTCCCGAACCACCCTCAAAAAAGGTTATATCTGCACAGAAGTAATTTGGCGGATCGACCTTGACTATAATTTACTAGCTTGATAGGTCCAAGTACATAAGTACAGTTGTGAGTCTTTTAGTGTGGTAGCTGGTGATTATAATTTTGTGTTCCACGTAACACGTTTTATTATTGCTTGTTCAGAGATGGATATTACTCCGTGGAACGTTCTGAAATAATCTATCTTAATGAACGCAAATCTATGAATATGAGAGATATCGCTACGGTAGTTGGTGCGGGCAAATCAAATATTTCAATAATTTTAAGTACATTTCAAGATCATCGTCTCTTAAAAAAAGAAAATGTGGGATCTAACGAAAAATTATTCCAATAACTGATAAGTTTCTAATCAAAAATAACAAAATAAACCAGAATCCAACCAGAACAGATCTTCAAAGAGATTTATTGGATTATGGGGATGAAGGGAGTACCTCAATTATACAGAAAATAGTTCTGGAAGTTAGCTATAAGGCATCAAGACCGAGGAGAAAACAATTTCTAACTATGAAACAACGCTTAGCATAAGCCAAAAATACCGATCCCGGACTTTTGACGACTAGAAGAAGGTGATTTTCAGTGAAGAAACGCATTTATTTCTGCAGGGATACAAATCAAGTGTGGTTAGACTAAGTGAAGTTTAAACTCTGTTACCAAGTCATATCCAACAGACTGTGAAAACCCCTTCTAAACAGATGTTTTGATGGGTTTTTTTTACAACAAATGACACTAGGGAAGTTTAGTTCCCTTTACAGGCAGGACTAATTTTCATGATGTCAAATACAAAGAAATATTATGTAGTAAAATCATTTTATCCATGGAAACATTTGACGGATTATTTCAACATGATTTGGCTTCTTGTCACATTTCAACAATGGTCAAGGCTTATATGCGGAAAAATAAAATAAAAGTGCTTAATTGGCCTGGTAATTTATCAGACCTAAATCCTATTGGGTATTTATGACATTTTCTCAAGAATAGCTTAGCTAAGATGAGTTGAATGACAACAGAAGAAATGATAAAAAGTGCTATACAAGTGTTGTTCCGCGATGATGAAGTTAAGAAAATGTGCGCTTCTCTAGTGGAATCAATACCTAGACGAATTGAAGAGTCATTTCTGCTGTAGAAAGACATTCTTCGTACTAATACAGAGATTTTTCTGTCTACTTAAGGTATGTAATGATAAAAAGCTAGGGTTTCAGAAAAATATCATTTTTTACCATTTGTTCTAATTGATTCAAACACAACATATTTCCTAAGCTAAAAATTAGTTTTCATTTGCCACAGGTAAAATACTTAACATTGTTACAATATTTACTGTAACATTTGGTACTAGCATTATTTATAACTATTTTAAGAAAAAAATTCACAATTCTTCTTTAAAAAATATTTAATCCGATAAAATTTTAGTTTGCTAAAAAGGGAAAAATAATTACTCTTTATTGGTGAAGTCATTTTATAATTTTGAGTTAAACTTTCATGTCCCATTCATTCCCTTACGAAAGAAGTAAGCAAATGACTTGATGTTTGTATCTGCTTTGATTAAATCTCATTTCCAAAAGAAATATTTCTGCTCAAAAGATTTTGGAGCTCCGTGTCAAATTGAATTTGTTGAAGAGAAGACAATTCTGTCTTCTATACTTCTTGAAAAGAATTCGATAATGCCATTTCCTGCTTAATGTGCCGAAAAGGAGGAGCTTCTTGGACTTTTTATAAGATAGGAAAGGGAAAGAAATATTTTATTTATACTAGCATTTGAAATATGTATTTATTACAAATTTTAACACAGCTTAGCTCGATGTAATGAACCATCTGTGGGACTCAACAAAGAGATTATGTACTTAACGTATCTAACTGCACAGATTATTCTCTTCAAATTAAAAAAAAACATCGTCAAATGCTACAATATGCAGCGAATAGTAGAAAACCATTCTTACACATTTCAGAAAACAATAAATACTTCGACAGCAAAGTCTTTCAAATTGGCAACCTCATTTTATTTCGCGAAATTGGTCAACGGTATAATACGTAAGTACCAAAGTTGATATTACTGACAGAGTTTTGTATTTGCAGTTTTATTGAAACATTGAAATTCTTATTATTCCATGTATGCATGCCATCCAAATTTGTTATTATTTCATGTTTTTCTTATTGTTCTAAACGATCATAGTGATACAATCAGTTTTTTTTATTAAATTATTCATCATTTAAATATTAACTAATATTCTTAAGTTATTAATATTTTAAGTTTATTATATATTTTAGAAATGAAGAATTTTGAAGCAGTGTTTACCAATACTAATGTTTGCATCTTCTATTTGGGGAGATTTGTATTTTTTTTATTTCAATTTTAAGTACATTTTCTTTATTTCGACGATTATAAAAGAGTCCATAGTACTTTTCCCTCCATTTTTTCAATAGCAACAAATGAAAAAGAAAAAAAAATGTCATTACAGCCGTTTTCACTTTTGAAATTAAAGACGCCCACATTTCACTTTTTTCTTCTAAGAGTGAGGATCTGCATCATTAATAACATCATTCTGTTTTGTTTCTATTGATTGATTGATTATTTATGCCACACTTTAAAACTACTAGAAGGCTCTATTTCATTAACTCTAAATACTATATAATCATCACTGAATTCGTGAGTCACAGGCCATGGTTGGGCAGATAGCTTCAATTGAATGAATTCTGTGATGCTATTTACACATGATTTAGTTACATAATTATATCTGAAATAAAAAAATAACATTTTAAGTAAAACAGATCAGTGCTTGTTTCACTACGGTTTTTTTTTCCAACCTAAACTTTTTTTGAACCATCCAGATATTTTTTGTACGCATTGATGAACAAACTTATTTTGTTCTATATTGGAAAGCATAAACTTTGATAAAAAAAGCACTTATATGCACATTACCAACTGACTTATTCCTTCAATAATTATGATTATTTTTATTTTATCCTCGACTGCAAAAGCTTTCCTTTTTATGAACATCGTTATTTCTTACGATTTTCTTCAGATACTACCTAGATGACAAATGTCTATTCAATCAGATATAAAAAAGGGGCTAGGAGACAAAAAAGGGGGTTCATTGTGATGGATATCACTTGGTGTCATTTCTGGACTGCTGATAAGGTGTTTTCTTGTTAACTCCAATTGGAATCTCTGTACTTGTATATCTATTCTATTAAATTCAGTGATCTGAAAGTAATCCCTTATGACGTTACACTTGTTTTGCACAGTTTAACTTCTCATTATGTTTTTTGGCGACAAGCTATTGACCTTTTCAGGGGTGTTTATTTGATCCACTGACCTACCGGGGTTCGCAACTACGTCATGCATGTCTTTGACGAGTGAGACAAATTAATCCTTTTTTCGGGCCAGTCGATAAAGTCTTTTATTCATGTCCTTTGTTGTTTGCGACTTGCAGAAGAAGACGTTCCTAGAGAAGAAAGTTGTTATTTCCATTTTACTTTCTGAACGATTGTGAGAAAAGGTTGATTTTCCAGCTAATTACTGCAACTGTTATATATCTCCAATAGGTTTGAGTGTCGTTGGAACGGTTTTTTGTTGACGTTGCGGGCAATCTCTTGTTGAGATGACATGTCTAGTTGACGCGTACGCCGTTGTCGTTTGTGAATCACTAGTCGTGATTTATTGAGAATGTCTTAGACTTTTTATGGAATGGATACATAATCAACCAGTATCGTAAGGCTATGCTGCCATCTGTTGTTCAATCCCCAGATCACCACTTCGGCAACAAGCTATTGATAAGATGGAAAGGACAAAGACCCATGGTGATCTTGAGTGCTTCTTGGATGCAGTGTATTTGAAATGGCCACCTTCGGCAGCCAGTCCTTAAAGCAGCGCTTCTCAAACTTTCAATGTTTGTAACCCAAATTTCAATCATAATTTTCATGGTGCACCCTCCATACAATAACAATGAATTTAATTCAATAATAACGTACTTTGACGCTAAGATAACAATACGACTTTAGTTATAAACTGTATAAATGATCAAGATAAGTACTAAATTTATCATATAATTTTGTACAAGCCCAGGGGGTCAGTAGTATTTATTAAACTTGTTCTTAACTTAGTATGGTTAAAACATTATCAAATAATTTGTGCAGTACTGATACATTTATATTTTATCATTGTAAATGAGTATATTTATTATCTCAGAATGTGTACTTTTTTATTCCTTTCGGTAAATTAATAATTTTTTAAATGTTTTATTTTCGACTTTTCTATATGCTCACGTCCCCCTGGTAGGATAATCACCCCCTCCAGGGGGCGCACCACATAGTTTGAGAAAAGCTGCATTAAGGGCTTTTACTCCAGTCCTTTGTTGTTTGCGACTTGCCGAAGTAGGCACTGCACAAATACGGCTATATCCTTAAAATAGTAGAAAAATATTTCTACTGCATTTAATGAATAAAGCCTGATGAGAGACTAATAATTAAAATGAATACAGAAACAGAACATCAGCGTAATTACATAAATAGAAACCAGTATACTTAGTAATCAATTAATTGCAAAATTCTGTAATTAAGGAACAGAAAAGTAATGAATATATTTAGTAATATAAATATAATTGTTTAAACATTTTTATTTTTATTCAGGTTTTTCAACATTTTTAATCAACTTTGTCTATAAAATTAAAATATCACTGAATATTTTATAGAAATATATTAAAATATCCCTTCTAAGCTATAAAGATGTTTATCAGAATAAAATATACTTCAAATATAAAGTATTAATACCGTAAATTTATACCGTAGTCATCTCAAAAGTCTAAAAACGGAGCTTCAATCGGAATATTTGCATTCAAGAAGCTTAGTCAGCAAAAAACTAAACCTATTCATAAAGGTAGTTATGATAGTATTAGCGAAATTCACAAAATTTTAGCTGGCAGTACAAAGTAATTCAGAATCTTTTATTTCTTAGTTTTTGTAGTAATACCCTCAAAAAAAATTCTTATTTTAAGTTGAAATGTTATGAATTTCAATAATAATATTTCTCAATATGATTCTTTTATTTATTATTTGTGTCCTAAAATACTTCAAATGGAATATTTCTAGAAGTATTTTGTTTTGTTTTGTTATCCTACCATGCTTCTTTTTGCAGTAGAAAAATCGTCTTTTCTAACTAAAAGGATTCAAATTTTTGCAAAGTCATGAATTTTATTTTCCTCAGAAGTCATGAATTTCAACGATTGTACGTATTCAGAATATAAAAATTTTATCAAAGAACAAAAGTGAATTGGGACAAAACACACGTGATTGTTTAGTATAAAGGGACAAAAGCTTCAGAATGAATCCCTAATGAATAATGAAATATGTATGATTGGAATTTTGTAAAGCCAAGATATCCAGTAAATCTTTCTTGAAGGGAAAAGAGTATAGTAAAAATACACAGAAAACTAATCTAGTTTGTTAACTTACCAAAGATCATAGTTATTTTGATGCCGGGAAAAAAAGGAATAATATCTTCAATAGTATTGTAACTATGTAAAGTTTATTTCTCCTATTATTTTTTTTATTATTTTAATTTATCATTGCTTTTTTTATTTTCATTTTTTTATTTAGGTAAATAGGACTTCACTTAATCTCCCCCCTCCAAAAAAATCTTCTAAGCAAGACCCCCATTATTATCATGCCATTTTTTTAAATCTTATACATATAATATAAGTAATAAATTGATTTGAAGATTTTTCTTGTACAAGCAATTACCATTTTACGTTGCTTATTTCAAAATACATATTCATGCGCTGCAAAGAGCATTTAGCCATGAAGCGTATCTTATTTTATAGATTATTCTTATCTTTAGAGCTTGTGCCATAGGTGGGGAAACCGCGGCTATCATAAAAGCTGGCCCTTGTGTTAGTTAATATTTATTTATCTGGATTACAACAGTTAGAAAATCGATGGGATTAAATAAAGAATGGTGGGAATGTATGTATCAATGGCTGCTCGCGCGCGTGGGAATAGACAATTGTTTTTTTTCTTCAAATGTTAGAGTCTCACCTAGTGCAACATTACCAGACGTGTACATTTAGATGATCAATTAAGGCTTCACGTTATGAATCTTGATATATATATATATGTGTATATATATAAAGCTGTAATATATGTATTCATAAATTCTGGCTCTTTTTATTTAATCGTCCCTTCAAAGTAGATAATTCTTGTTCACAATAAGCGAAAATTATGCAGCAAAAAGTATACTGTGTAACATATTCCACGACGCATTAATGTGTTCCATTTTATAAAAATAATTACTTTAATTACAATTTAAACAAATTGTTTCCTTGAAGTTAATATGATATTTTAATATAAAAGTTTTTAATTTATATTTTGTGGACTAACATTTTTTTTTCATTTAACGATTCTGAGGAGGGAGGGAGGAGGAAAATTTCAACGGTGCTGCTATATATCTGCAAAAATTTTCATATTTTTAAAATTAAACTTTAATCCAGATTAGTTAACAAACACCATGCAAACTGTAAAAAAACATAATTAATTTCTAAGATCATTATTTATCATTTTAGGAAACTTTATATACGCGAGATTTAAAATTTCTGATTTAGTTGCTGTTTACTAACACATTTTAACTATTCATACAAAAGAAAAGGGGAGAAAAATGATTCTCATATATCAGTATGAAATACATTTGATCATCGATAAATTTAATATAGCATCTAAATATAAATATATTTGAATAAATTCCGTTTTCAACTAACGTTTTACCCTATTCAAAGTTTGAAAGCCAGACGAAAATATTTTATAATTGATGTAATTTTGCTTATAAAAAAATTGTAAGATTAACTTTTATAAAATTATTAAAAAATATTTTCTTTTATAAAATATTCAAACAATTCGTAGTTTTAAACAAATGATGGCGTGTCGTATCGTATTTCTTCACTATATGATAATGAGTTTTTGTACATAAATTATGAAAACAAAAATATCTTTGTGAATGCTGAAATATAAAAACTTTGTAAGAGAAATTTTGTTCATTATTAGAAATTTAAGAAAAGTTTAAATTCCTTTATTAGAATAATGCATAATTTAAGCTCTTTTTTTAAGTAAAAAGCTTCTTTCCAATTTTAAAAATATAATACATTTAAGAAACTATTTGTGCTATGAAAAATTGCGGCTGAAGGGGACAAGTTTGGGAATTTTTTTTTACTATCCTTAATGAAAAATAGTTTTAATCAAAATAATTCTGAAGAAATATACATAAATATAATAAAGGTTTAAAAAATAGACGCTATGAATTCAGAATATTTTAAAAGAAATATTTTCCAATAAAATTAGAAGTGAATTTTCAGATTTAAATATTATACGTTGCATGTATTATTTTACCGAGTAAAACACTGAACGAATATTAAATCGATCTAAACAATTACATTTATTTCATTAGAAAATAAGTGCCAATATTTCTGCTATAATTCTATTCTAATATATTTTTCACAGAATATAGTAACTCCAGATGAAGGAACTATTTTTTAAAAATATGTTTATCTATTTTTTTAATTAATTTTTGTTGTAGTACTAGGAAAATGTATACTTAACTAAAGAAAAATATAAACAAATATGTTACTAAATTAAAAATCAACTTGTATAAACATAATAATTCTAATTAACTGCTTATGATAATATACTTAGATAAGCTTACAGCATTGTTCCATATTTAATTAATTCTTAAAAATAGATAAATTATATATTTTTCTCGGAAGATTATCAGCATCTAAATTTAAGTTTTCTTTCTCGCTTGTGCGGGAACTAATCTCGCACCATTGTTTTGTGTAGGATTAATTAAAAACTAAAATTCGGCGATGGATAATTATATCTTTTATTCATTTATAAAAATGTTTACTTAACATTATTATAGACATTATGAGCCATATTAAAAATCGTGTATGTTTCATTTCTAAAAACATTCTAATATAAATACACTAATAGAAGAAAAATTCCCAAACCAAAAAGGAGTTGCGGTTGAAAAAAAAATTTGGTAGGCGTGTATACATAAGTGTGACTCTAGTACTCTTTCTTTGAATATGCGAAACATACATACTTATAGTACATGCTGCAAAGTTCACGAGCCCTATTTATTGCTGAAATGTGACGTTATGAGTTAATGTTAGTCAAGAAAGCGTTTAGGAAAACGAAAAATTCATTATCAACTGCGCACTGAGTTTGAACTAGAACTTATAGTAGGACTAAGAAAAAGTGTATTTGCTTTCCATGATATCACAGAAAGACTTGATAGGAATGTATCTGCAGGATATAATTGCTGACGCAGAGGTCCCGGAAGTCCCTATTTCAAGAAAACCGGGGTCAGACCAAACACAGGTAACCACTGACAGAGGAAATTTCCGTATTCACCGTATGGCTGTAGAACATCGTTGAGCATCCGTAACAGAAATTATCTTCATTGTTTGCACCAGAATTGTACAGTGAACTGTAGGACCCATCCAGAAACCTGTACGTTCACTCCATTAGCTCCAAATCACTGACATTTATGACATACTAGAGCTCATTAGAGGCTAGAGTGTCAATGTGTTTGCTCTGTCCGATGAGCCCTGTCTCTGTCTTGATGCCACAGGCAGTCGTATATTGATTAGAAGGCCCGGTCATTGCCGGCAAATAAGCTTTTTGAAGCCCAGAAACACTAGATCGGTGCGGGGACACGAGATTAGGAGTTGTGTTCTTGGGAGTAATTTTCTAGGATAACAGGGACATTCTTCTGGTTATTCCGTCCACCCTGACTGCAAATTTGTTTGTCACTCTGGTTATTCAAACTGTTACTCTTAGAGTGTTGACGTGTTATGAACATTATTCAAGAGAGTGTTTTTCAACAGAATAACGTACAACCTCTCACAGCTGTTGTACCTCAACATGCTGTATGGAGTGTTGACGAGTTGCCTTGGTTTATTATACTACCAAATCATTTCCTAGTCGAGTACGAATGTGATATCATTGGATGGGAGTGTATCATCCACAACCAGAATTATACGTCCTTATATTGATCGACCATGTGCTATTGGCATGTAATACCATCCCAAAAACTGATATTCGGCAATTACATGGCACAATGCATGCACGTTTGCATTCTTGCATTCTTCAAAATTTTAGTGGTTACACCAGTTATAAATGTATTGCCGAAGTTTCATTTGCTTATAATAATTTTTTCATGGTTTTAGGAGTTTTTTCCGTGCAGTGTACATATCACATATAAATTCAAATAGTAGATTATTTCATACAAACTCTTACTTAAAAATCCACGAGACTAAAAAAAATTAAGTATTAATAATATCGTTGCTCCAATATATCCAACACATTTTATATAAAACATACAATTCAAAAACGATATTCTCATGAAATTATTGATTTCAATTGTATTATTGTTTTGTTTTTAGTATTAGTAATCAACATGAAACTAAAAAAAAATATTGAGTAAAATTTTACTACTTTAAGCTGTCTATGCAAAAACTGTTTTATAATATTGTATATCAGCTGTCTTCAGAAATAAAAATTGTTATGGTAAGCACTGGCATATAATACATTATTAAACGTGGTTAGTAGTATTAATTTTTAACTAATAGTATTAATTTTTTGTATAAGTGTCATAATGATTGAACTTACATTCAACAGCTACTCGTATATTAATAATAGTAAATGGATTTTTTATATTACTACCACACTCAAAATTAAAAAAAAAATTAAAGACAAGACATCCATTAATACTTTATAAATTTTAAAAGATTTAAACTAATTTATTGTTAAAAATACATTCATCAAATCAAACATGAAAATAAAATTTTTAATGGTTTTTAGGTCGTTAAAAATTAATAAACATGTCGCATGCTGAATGATCAATATTTAATCATCGAAGTACAATAAAATAATGTAATATAGCATTATGTTGTCTTTTGCTCAAAAGTCTATTTAAAATCTTTTTGGTGAAAAGTCTTGTTGTAAGATTTAAATTTTTTGAGTTGGTTAAGATAATATTTTCTTAATAAACATATTTTAACATTATGCTTTAAAAATAGTGAAATGTTTAAATAAAACTTTAAGTGTATGTTTTATTTGACTAAAATAAATTTCAGCAACCTGAAATCTGTTTCTGAGAAAGTTTCTGTCTATTTCTCTGAATATATGTGAATTAGTAGACCTTCAAAAAAGAAAACTTCAGACGAACCCTTATTCTGACTAAAGCAATATTTAGATAGTTAGAACAGAGGAACTGAAACTTTGAGAAAACTTTTCTCACAACTATTGTTCTATTTCTTGGAACAAATTTTAAAAGAAGTGAAACGTGAATATCTTCCTAAAAGCTTCAAACGATTTTAAAAGGAGGTGGACTTGTTCTATTTGGAAAAGAAAGCACATCGAAATTTTTCCAGCAATTTAATACCTTTCAAAATAAATCTTTTACACGATTTTTTATATTTCAAATAAAAACTTTAAATCTGATATAACTTCTTTTTTTTTAAATTTTTAATTACAAAATTAGAAATATTTCAGCAGTTATACTATGATGATTTTAAAGAGAAAAACATAAAAATATAAGAAATAATAATAACAATAAAGAATTACAAAATACATTTTCCATATATTTACCATAATGTGAGTAGTTGAAATAAATATTTAAAAATTTTAAACATAAAATTTTTTAAAATTATCATTAGAATAATATAAGGGGCATTTGAAGGAAACCGGATCACTAGTAGAAAGTAATGGTACCGATTTTATTAACTCAAAAATGTAATTATAAACAGTGCAAATACTCTAAAATAGTCGCCAAAACTGTTGGCACATTTATCCCATTGTGACATTAGTCGGTCAATTTCATCTTTGAAGAAGCTAGTAGACTACTGTCGGATTCAGGCCTGGACCCAGTCACACACTTCGTCGTCCATTGTGAATCTATGTTCATGAATAGATAATTATAGAGGTCCAAAAAACATGAAAATCTAAAGGTGTGGAATATCCAGCGTTTCCAACTGAAACTGTTGCAATGTCATCTTCACCGCATTGGCCGTGTGTGGGCGAGCGTTATCATGCATGAGAATAACGACATTGGACAATATGCCTGGCCGTTTCGACTTGATGATTCGTCTAAGGTTTTTTAAAGTGGCTTGATAAAGCTAGGCATTGGTGGTGGTTCCCCGCTCCAGGAACTCTACAGGCAGTGGGCCCTTGTGTTCAAAAAATGGACATCATAACCTTTTTTTTTATTCTTTGACCGGTTTTTTAAAAATTTCTTTGGAGGTTATTAAGTAGCGCTTTTCCAATGCTTACTCTGGCACTTGCTTTCCGATTCAAAATGGTGACACCAGTGACAAAACCATATTCCTCCTCATAATAACATTGCAGATGACTCAAAGAAGGAGCCATTCGAGTATTGCTCTTTTCGAAAGTTCAAGTGTTGATGCATTATGGTGTGAGTGGTGCCCACGCTAATACCCAATAACCGATGGATCTCGTCCAATGGTGATTCTGCTGTTGTCCAATACTAAAAAGCATTCATTTCCGCAATCATTTCCTGTGTGGTGACACGATGAGCTTGTCCAGTTCGAGCATCGTCTTCCAGTAACTGGCACCCCTTAAGGAATCTTTTGCGCCTATCCGCAACAATTGAACGACACAGACTGTACTCACCGTACACAACCTTTATCCTTCAGTGCATTTCACGACCTCCAACTAACTTTTCAGTTAAAAATCGAATCACTCCTTGTTGTTCCTTCTTACTCGCCTGCATGTTCAGTAGTGGACGATAACTTGTGTGACCACCTTCTCTTTCGCATGAAACTACACTGTCGGTATGAAACGTCAAGCGTAGCGCACGAGTCAGTATCTCTACCGATAGATGGTGACTCCATGCATGTGGTAACGTGATGCCACTTTACATGTAATGCAAAGTTAGACGCACGGACCAGGTCTCATTTGAATGAAACTTATAGTTAAATCTGATGATTTGACATAGATAATATTGATGCAATTTAAATCCTTAATATTGAGGGACTTATCTTTTCGAAGTTCCGCAGAAGCTAAAATATTAAAAAAAAACTTTTTTGAAATATGAATAATCATCTATATCTATGTAAACTAACGAATAATTTAAGTATCATTCAATTTCCTTTTATGTTTTACTCTAAATAAGAATTTAGATTTTATTCTTGTTTCTAATTTGTGTTATGTATCACTATTACAGTTAATACAATAGGACTTTGAAGTATATAAAAGTTTATATCTGTATATGTTTTAATATATATATATATATATATATATATATCCATATGACACAGGCCCCAGTTCTGCTGGTAAAATGAGGAGGAGAGCATCATATTTAAAACATCTATACTTTATTGTTCTTAAATCACAGCATATCCAACGGGGTGGTTACTTGGCGCCCAATCGGGTGGAACAAAAGAACACCAGCTTTTCTTTTCGCTTATGCTCTCTCTCTTACTTCAGCGCTCGCTCTTCCTTTAAAAAGGCGTATTTGCTCTCAAACCCCTACGCGGTTGTAAAGAGTTTATTTATTATTTACATAGTTTTGAAGTTAAAATTTCCAGACCTGATATATATATATATGTGTGTGTGTTTTTTTTCTTTTTGAAAAAAAAAACTATTTGCTATCGCACAAACCGGCCTGTAACGTCAGGACTTATAACATCAAAAAATAAGATCGAAATTTCCGGGTACGTGTTATACGCCGAGTATAAAAGAGATAGTTGTAAAAATAAACAGGAGATGGCCGTAACAATATCAGACTTTACATGCATTGAAATACTGTTTACTTAAAGAAATGACATAACTTACAAAAATAAAGATTTATAGTTCTTGAAGTAGAATATTAAATATTACAAAATAGAATACTTCGAATAAATAATTTTAAAATGTAAAAGCATTGATTGTGTAAATGTTAGGTTTCTTCATAAAAAAGGGGGAGCTTGTTCTACGACTAATATCCCTAAAAGTTAAAAGAATTGCAACTTGAAAGTATAGTGTAATATACATGTCG
This sequence comes from Trichonephila clavata, assembly GCA_019973975.1. Lineage (NCBI taxonomy): Eukaryota > Metazoa > Arthropoda > Arachnida > Araneae > Nephilidae > Trichonephila > Trichonephila clavata. The sequence goes on along the minus strand of BMAO01032268.1, from coordinate 19,806 downwards.
GGTCTTATGATAATTAATTTCTAGAAAACCAGGAATAGTAATTATACATTGAAGAAATAGCTTTTGTAAAATGGTAATTTATAATAAATTGCGAAATTAATTAACACAAAATATTTAAATTTGGATAATTTTGAATATTTTGAAATCGGTACAGAGTTAAGATTAATAGTTTTTGTCCGTACTTTAATAAAAGTTTTAAAGAAATAAATTCAATACTGGTGCACATTATGTCCTTTTTCATACTTACCTGAGTAAAACAAATTCTTTAATCAAATTTTGTTATGATTACTTTCTTCATTGAAAGAGATTTTACGTATTTGAGACGTTATTTATGAAAATATTGCTTATCGCTTTTGTTAGAAAGGAACATTTACTTAAATTCAAACTTGAAATGTTAAATAGGATTACATAAATCCATCTTCATCGACTAAAAGTAAGGAAAAAAATAAATAAAAATGGTTAAATGAAAAATAGATAAATTTTTTCAATAGGAGGGAAAGGTTTTCAAATATATTTTTTTTACTTTACATTCTTATTTATTACATGTTTATAAATTCATTACGTCTCAGAGAATGTTGACAGATTATTACTGCATAAAATGCCTTCGGTTTTCCAATTATGTTTGCATCATAGGTATACAATTAAAAATCCACTTGCAGTTTCAAACACAATAAAATATATTTTAGTAATAAAATTAAAGAGAAAATATATTCAACAAATAAATAAAACAGTATACGACACAAAGCCTTTTTAAAAAAAAATATAATTATTAAACAGAATGAAAGCCATTATGCATATGCAAGAATAAATCAGAATAATTCAAATTCCATTTACTTATATAATTCAAGTCTCAATTTTCCTAAAGGACATTTGGATAGATTTTATAACATTTATATTTCTTTCTAAAGGAATTTTTTGAACTGTTTAATAAAAATAAATTCTTCGAACTGCCCAGCTAAAACAGAATAATTCTGTTTCAAAATATTTTAAGCAGTGCTCCCTTCTTGAAATCTACGTTATTCTAAAAAGTATCTAAGTACTCAATATATATTTTGATCACAAGTTGTCTTCATTGTTAGCTTGTCGTCATCCAATCGAGCATCAGAAGCAAAAATAACAAATATAATTCAAGTTAAATTAAAACGACAAAGGAAGTTGAATGAACAATGTAATGATTTTTTTCTTTGAATCTAAAGTAAACAAACGTTGGTCGAAAGAATGCACCAATAGATTATTCACGAATACAATTTTCGAACAAAAGACACTCGCACTCGCTAGAATAAAACAAATATGATTAATTTAAGTTCCTGCAAAAAAAAAAAAATTATGAGATTCAGATTGAATAGCTGATGGCATTGTCGTTTTGGAAAAAGTAAAGAAAAACGGGTATGAGCTTTACATAAATTATTCTGTGGTGAAGTTGAAAATTCATTTTTTGCAGCTGAACTCAGATAACTCGTTTGGTATGGCCATACATTTAAATTTATTTACCCGACCAACGACATAATAAACTAAATTTTCAATTTAGGTTTCCAACTTGTATATGAAATGTAATTACATTTTTTTTTGCATTAATTTGTTCCAGAGATGTTTTATAATTACAGAATTAAATTAGGTGCTATGTCAAAATATTTATAATATTGTGCTTTTTATATATGGATTCATAAATAGCCTATACAAAATAAAATCCTCCCTAGACCATCTAAGACTAATACTAAGTACTTTCATATTTTTTATGCAGCTTCTTTTTTGAAAAGTATGGCAAGCATCAATCAGATGCCTAATATCTTTGGTTAAGGAATTTAATAGGACATCTAAATATTACAATTGAAAACATTAAGGAACATTAACATTTAGGGGTACTGTAACGGAAGTGACCATGTTTAGCATTACAACTCTAAATAATGTTATTGGTTCTACACAATGTCCATGGTCTGACAGCGATCCCTCGACAGATAGCTTCTCGAATCGTCCGCTAGAGGGTACTGTCCTCATATTGGTTTGTTAACAAACATAAATATTCTCTAAAGTGAAAGATAAGTACACGAATTCCAAAAAACATGTTCAAGTAGACAAATATCCCCAACATCAAAAAAGTATTATTATTTTACAGCTTAGATATGACTGAATTTCAAATTATCTTTAGAACAATGGGCTAAATGAATTATTTTGTAAATTAATGAAATGTTTTAGTTGACAGTGCTAGTCACTAGAATGAGTATCAATTAAATGTAACCTGGAATACAATAACAATGATATTTTTAAAGCTTTTCATAATATTTAATCATAGAGACTACAATCTTCTCACATTTTTTTTTGGAAAGCTTATGATGCATTCAGTTTATTTCAATTACCAAGCTTACTTTTTATCTTACCAATCAAGCTGAGAGCTTAAGAAATGAGTAAATTGATAGAAGAAAATTATTTCATTCTATACGCTTTTTGTAGTCATGCAAAACAATTGCGCAAGTATATAAAATAATTTGTAACTGAATTAAAGCAAATTAACTCGATTAAGTTAATAGGTATTTTTAAGAGTGAATAAAAAAAAATCATGTGCAAACTCTCATTAATGGTAGAACTTATAGAAAAAAAAGGAATTTTTCCTGTATAGACGAATATGATGTGTAAAGAAACAATAGTAAAAAAGAGAAAGATATAAGAAAAAGAATAGAAAAGTGCCACTTTGCAACAATGTTAAAAGTAAATTTTCAAATTTACTACTATTAACAATAGTAAATCCTAAAAGTGGCAGGGAAATAATTGATGTATAGTTTCAAGATTCCAGGCATTTATCTTACATCATGTAGCCTCAATGCATTGGTCAGTGGTAATTTCTTCAATACAGTCAAAGGAAGCCTGACCTTCAGATTTCTTCAGAAGTAATTGGAGCTCAATAAATCTGGCTACTGGACAGGTGTAACACTCCCAATCAAGGGCATTCTAAAAGTGGCATGGATATAGTAGCGAGCCCAGTCTTTACCTTAGAGTATATTGTAGCTTCGGCATTTGATCAGTCACCCATCATGACCTAAAATAAAGGCTCAAATGGCGTGTTCCAGCAGATAGAGCATTTCATGAGCACCCCTTCTCTAGTATTGCCCTTTATCATTTGCATTATTAGACAACAACGCCATTGCAGTTGCCAACATTTTAATCAATGTTGATTATCATGACTTTGAACCTTTATTGTAAAAATTGCTCAAAGAAGAGTTTTGCAATTATTTTATGTAAAAAAATTGTGTTCCTTTAATATTCCCTTTTTTCGCTTTGTCATTTCTCCCTACATATTCCCATAACAAAGTTATTAATTTTAGTGATCTCCAAAATACATTTCAAGGTATTTCTTCATTATTTTTAAATCAAATTATATAAGTATCGTTAATGGATTATTGAATAAAACTGGAAAATTACTTGAAATCTACCAAAAGTGTTGTTATGTCAGGCATTAATTTTAAGTAGATATAAGGAAATTATGTTGTTAGAAATACCTACGAAGAACGAGCATGAAAATTTCTTTAGAAATATCAAAAGCTATTTCTTCTGTACTATAGAAATGCTTCAAATTACGTTTATGATTTTAACTCAAAGTGTATGCAAAACTAGATTCAAAACCTCAAAAATGATAAACTTAAAATTAGTTTTAATTTGATTGTAGCATTACTCTTTAAAATAATTATACTGTACACAAATTAATACCATTTGTCATTTTAATCCACGTAAACATTTTATAAATTTTGATTCTGAACCTATGAAATAAACATTCAAAGAATATCGTATATCTAAACTTAAAGGAACATATATCTTTTCATATGAAATGTTTGTTCAGTTAAAGAGATTACATGTTTCTTTCCCGTAAAATAATCTTAGAAAAAGGGAACGAAACTCTGTTTTGTTTTAGAAAGAAATAAGTAAGCGAGCTCTGTGTTTTCTTTTAAAAAAGTTTGTTATGTACATGCAATTTCCTGTTTGTCTGCGTTTCATAAAATGTCGTCCATCCAAACAAGTAAATGTGTTTTCAATACTAAAGCCGTCGGACGTGTTTTGTTGCATCCAAATGCATCTATCATTTTATTCAAAGAAATATATAAATACTTTCAAGGAAAATAGCAACTGTTATGTCTGGTTGGTTGAAATCGGATAAACATAACATAAATTATTCATCTTGTAATTCATCGACTTCGACTCATCAGAAATCAGGAAATAAAATAAGGCAATAAATTATTTTTTGCTTTACTTACAAAAATAAAGAAGTTATAAAATATTAAATACGAGTGAGATACATTCCTCTTTAATTTACGTACCAAATGTCAGTTATCTCTAATTCTGTTTTTCCATGCGTCTTAACTAAACATGATGGGCTGTGAAGGCTTAGAACAGTTGAAAATTTATTAAGACTCTACCTAAATTGTTTATGCATTTTGATAAAGATTTTTTAGTTTGAATTTTTTTAAATAAGATTCTTAGATTTTTTTCTATACCAAAATATTCATATCTAGTCCAGAATATCCTGTCTGCTTGGTTAATAAATAACAAGATTACAGGAATAAAACTACACAAATTGTTAGATATTTTCCTCCAAATATAAGACAAACTGATCAAGAAATAAAAAAAGGTAATGCAATTAAATACTTCAGAAAGGGTAATATAAATAAATGTTAAACAAGTATTTTTTTGGAAAAGTGCTAATTATATGCATTTTTCAGTGTCCTAGAGAGTTGGTCTCTTAAAAATGCATCACGCAGTGTATTATTTTTATAGGAAATATTTAATTATTACCTGTATTGTAAAACCAATGAAAAATTCTTAACCGACTATTAAACACTTTGTTCTCCAACATTTCTCAAGAACTGCTTCAAAATCAGTTTGCATTCCCGGAAATAACAGGTTAAATTATCCGTGTAAGATATCATGAATCATTAGCAATTTTGATTCGTAAAAAGCGTTAAAGGGTTCAAAGAAACGAATTGGGTTAGAATAATATTACCATATTAATGAATGCTGTTCAATACTTTTCTAAGTAAAAAATATTTTTGAGGCAATTTATATTTCTTTTTCTCGTATATAATCTTCTTTTTTTGCAGTAATCTTAACGTAACTAATATATGATGATTAAAAAAGACTTTTTAAAAAACTACATCACCAATAAATTTATAATTTTTCTTATTAGAGTTCAATAAAATATTCTAAAAAAGAAAATTTTAAAATCAAAATTAAAAAGCTCTACATGTTTTTAAAAAATACTGACTTTTTTCAGTGAAATTTTCTGAAAATTTGAAACGGCTTCACGAATTAATATGACAAAACAACACACAACTAGCTGTAAGCAGCCATTTGTGGTAAATATTTATTAAGAAATATTGAAAATATTTTGTTTTATGTGGATCAGTTTCTGTAAAATTACTTAAATTGTTACTGTTAACATTAAGCTTATTTACAAAATTTTGATCGGACAAATTAAGCTAAAATAAATAACAACAAACTGTGCAGAAAAATTTGTGATTCAATTTCTTTATTTTAATTTTACAAGCACATGATTGAAAAATTTCTCCAATGAAGCTCTTGTTAAATGGCTTCATCCATCATCTATAGTTAGTGCTCTGCATTTCTACAGATCTTGCATTCAATATTACACCTCTTTGACATATTTAGTTACAAAATTTTATTTTAAACACTGGGAACAATATTAGAGAAAATTTTTAATTTAATTAATTAAAATTGTTTATTGATAATTTTTATCAATTTACAAACTTTTATTAAATTTAAAAAGTATAGCAAAAAAAAAAAATAGAAAAATACATGCTTTAGCAAATTAACAATTACATAAAACCAATTCATTTTTACATGATTTTTATAGTTATTCTTGGGGCTAATATTTTGTAAGGTCCCCTTTTTACAGTGAGACAATAAGTTATTCTGTTTGACATACTTTCGACAAATTTTCCAAAATACTCTAGACCAGATTCATCCTATGTTGCATAAATTTTGTCCTCGAGCTCTCCAAATGATTTTACTACTTCCCGTTAGCATACACTTTTCTAACAAGATAAGCTGAAATGCGTTTTCCGTAATGTTATGTCAGGGGGACTCACTCGCCACTTCAGGCTATGCATGTATTTTCTTCAGACTCCCCCCCCCCCTTCTTTTTGCTGTCTTAAAGTGTGCCAAGAAATTCCATCTTGCTAAAAATTAAATTATTAGTCCTGCAAAGTAGAACAATATCTCAAGAGTTGCTTAGCATAAATACTTTTCAGTATTCATATTAGTAGAGGAAGAGCACAAAAAACGCTCATGTCTGAAACTGATATTCCGTCTGTTTTTATTTTTTGAGATTGTGCCAGTAACAATTAGATTAATCTGGTCTACCTAGATTAAAAGGTTTTTTTATAAAAATAAATATTTTTCAACAATACATTATCAACTATTTCCTTTTCGCAGTTTAAATTCATACAATTTTATATTAATTACTTACTTCTAGTGTCTTTATTTTCATATTAGCATAACTCTGGGAAATTAAAATTATTTAAAAGAAATATGTCAGTTTTGAATTCAGATCATTAAAATAAAACTCTTGATCAATTTTAACTGTAGACACTATCCATGAAGCCATAATATGGATTTTTCGTCTTTGATTTCTGCGAAGCAGCTTTAATTTTATCCCAAATCTCTTTTGTACCTCATCAATTCTAAACTAAAATTAGTTGTGCAACAGAATTTGAACAGCAAAGTTCTACTGTGCCCATCTCAGTTTTCATGACCGTGGGCGCTGAAGTGCATGAGCAGATGTTCCGGTCAGAAGGTCAGTCTGACGCCACCCTCCCCCTCCTCTCCCAGTGTTAAATCCCAAGAAAGCTTGGTGTTGATTTATCAACTCACTGAACGGATGAAAGACCGAGTCAACCCTGATTAATCCAATTTTTAGACTCCGAACCTGTGGCGTGAAAGTGTATTAAGCCAACCCACGACCATTGGACGTTAGCGCATCAATTCTACATTTGATAAAAATTTTTATTGCAATTTTAGAACTCCAAATGACTTAAGCTTTACGATGAAATGGTATTTGAAATCAACAAAAATCCACAATTTTTAAAATTTAATACACATTACTTTTTTGCTATCGGCATTTTTAAATAAGCCCCTTCAAAAAAATTTCGTTGCTTATGAATCAGATTATAAAAAAAAATGGGCATTTTCAATTATTCGCATGTAATTTAATCAAAACAAAAACTCATTTGTCATTTTAGTTATTAAGATCTAAAGCTGTGGTAAAAATGTTTTAGTCTTTTTTTTTTACAATTATTTTTCTTTATATCTTAAAATAACAGCAGTTAATATTTTCAAAACATGGATGAATTAAATGTGTTTTTCATAATCTTTTTTTTCTCACTTTCACAACGACTTTTTACTGAATTTTTTTCTAAAACATCGACCGTCTTTTTAAAAATGCTAATGAGTGCACAGTATCCTATTACTATAAAAAACATATTTGCTTAAAAAATAATTGAATCTAGTTTGTAGCATAAATTTTTTGTAATATCATATTAAATATTATGAAAATTATTAAATATATTTTGTTTATTATACTAAAAGTAAATTAAATCATATAAGAATTTCAGGAATAATGGATATTTCTCGAAAATAAAAATGCATCATTCTTTAATTGTACATAATTTTAAAATAAATTTATTTCTTCAGGATACTACATAGGACTTTTAATAGGAAATTAAAAATACAGAATTCTATTCGAATCATATGTTAAAGTAAAGATTTCAAGTGGTTTTTCAAAAAAGTCTGGAATATATTTATCTATTTTTTATAGTTATCATTCAACAAAAATGCCCTTAATAAATTAATTTTAAGTATAATAAAATTGTAATAGCATCTTTGATACCATGTGGCATGACACGGAATATATTAAGAGATAAAGAAAAGAAAAATAAATATCTTAGGAGGAAACAAATTTGCTTCAAGGGATATTGAATGAATAAAAAAAACGAATTATAAAAGTGTTTATTTGATTGCAACATTTCGGAATTATTTCCATCATTTTTCACTATCGAAAATAATAATAAAACAGAAGTCATTAGAAAAATAATGGCATAATTAAGTGTAAAACTAAACTAAAATTCAAAATTTTATTATGATTTAAGCATTTTACTAAGTTACAATTAAATTAGCTTCCCTACATACTTTTATTTTTAAGGTTTTAATAGAAACTTTTTTAGTCAAGCAGAATGATTATTAACAGTTATTTTTTTTACTTTAAGATTGCTTTCTTACTGAAACAAAATTGCACAATAAAAAAAGCTTAACTAGTGTATTTATTTATGTATTTTATTCATTTTATTTTGTATTTATGAATATAAAATAATGTTGCTGTTACTAATGATATGTTTTTATTGGTGTTAGATCGGGGTCCATCGTGCTAAGGATCTGGTTTTTGCAGATATAGACTCCCAAGGAAGGAGGTTGCGGCAGTGCTTCTCAAACTTTCAATATTGGTGACCCAATATTCAACCATAATTTTCATCTCTCCCCTCCATACAATTAACAATATATTGAATTCAATAATACTATACTTTGACACTAAAGCTGCAATACGTCTTTTTCTTAAATGCCACCGGCGCATATATACGTCTCGCTCAGCCAAAGCGTTTATTGTCCGTACGTATGTAATTCTTTCCAAAGTGCGATTATTTTTTGCACATTGATGTACATAAAATTAGTCCTAAAGCTTTGGAATGAAATAAATGGAACTTGAAAGTGATTAACTTATTTCAGAGGATTTCCTTATTTATTCCCTCCCACCCCCTTAAATGCATCACATTCCCTCGCCTACGTGGAAAACAGTGGAATTGGGAAGCAAATCGCCTAACTTTTAATCGGCGGTTATAAGAGTTATTATAAACCGTACAAATTATCTAGATACGTGTTAATTTGTGTATATTTTATATATGACAAACCCATGGGGTCACTGGTAATAATTAGACTTGTTCTTAACTTTGTATTGTTAAATTAATTATAAAACACATTGTACAATACTTATACATTAGTAAGTGTATTATATCAGCGCAAATGTTAATTCAATTTTTTTTATTATGTCAGAATGTGTTTCGTTTGTTTACTTTTAGTAAATTAATTATTTTTTAAAATAATCTTTTGTTACCTTTTTCATTATGTTCGCGCCCCCTCTAAATTTTATCCCGCCCCGCCTTCCCACAGTTTGCGAAACGCTGGGTTAAGGTGTGTATTAGATAAATATATTTATACATTTTAGGAAGTACTTCCTGTTTGTTTTAAGGTATGTGACTACCCAAAATTCGTCGTTTTGGGGAAATTTTCGAAATTGATTTTATGCTTTTATTTTATAGCCCATACATTAAAGATTCCAAAAACACTCTAGTTTTTTTTTACGATATTTAGAAGCAAGGTTATAGCATAATTAGTAAACCGGAAATGGAGCTTACAAAACCGGAAGTACATCCCTACTCAAAATATTTGTAAGATATTGAATTGAAATTTTCAGAACATGTTTTATTTTGTTATATCTGTGTTATGAATCAAAATCTAAACTCTGTGTATATATTTATGTACTTTATTGCTTTTTTATGAAAATGATCATTAGTTTTTTAAGAAATCTTGGTTTTGCATAAAATTTGGCATAATTAAAAAACTTTCAAAAGTATTACAAATCTTTTTTATTCCTAACACTTATAAATATGTCATTTACGTACTGTAATAAATATTATTTGAATACATTCATTAGAATTTTCTAAAAATGCAATTTTTTCATCAAAATTTCACTAAAAATGACAAATTGTTATTGTCTAATAAACTCTCCAAAAAACAGCAAAAGTTGAAAAAAAGTCAAAATTAGTTAAACATGAAGCTAATGAGATCTTGACCCATAAATATGGTGAGTTTAAAAAATGTACAAATAGTAGAAAATTTTTTATACCATATTAAAATCTTTAAATGCATTTTCTGAGGAACTATGTTTTCAATTTTTAGCTACACGGTAAAGTTCACTACAGGATTGCTTTTAAGATATTGAATTGAAATTTTCAGAAAATGTTTTATTTAGTTTTTTCTCCAGTCTAGATATAATCTAATCTCTGTGTATATATTTATGTATTTTATTGCACTTTTTGTGAGAAAATAACATTAGTTTTTTGTAAAAAATTGAGTTCTCGCATAAAAAATGACATATTTCAAAAACAAAAGTATCACAAATTTTATAGCTATAAGCACAGATAATGATTTTATTTATGTATTGCATAAATATTATTCGAATATATATTAGAATTTTCAATACAAGCCTAACCGTAACTGCAATTTTTCACTAAAATTTCACTCAAAATTCCCAATATATCGAAAATTATTTTTAATTTGTGGAAATTGTACTTAAATTCTTAGTTTTATGCTCCATTTCAAATATAAAAATGTTTATTTAGTTGAAAATTTATATATTTCAAAAAAGTGCTCCGAAGGTGTCACATACCTTAAAAACTTTGTATAAGTTATCGTAAGGATAGATTCACATGATCGTATATATCCCCACGCTATCTTGTCTCACCTTTGTCCTTTGATTAATCAAATTTATCTTAATTAGAGTGTTATCGGTGTTTGTGTTGAATATAGAAATAAATAAATAATTTAAAGTTCATCATGTCGTCTGATCATTTAGTTCCTCCCACACATCTAGCCGGGTCACGGGGAACAATGAATACCAACTCCTTACAAGTTCTACCAAATTTAATGAATGTTTGCTCATATTTTTCTATTACAGTATTACATTTTCGTAACCTGGAATGAGATGAAACTCAAATTGATACGTAGGATTATACACAAATATAAGGTATCTTTGAAGAGTCAACGATGTTTTGAGTTTGTGTGATCAAGTTAATAAATTGCATTGAATTAAACGAAGTTTCCTTTGGAAGGTTGATAGAAAAGGTTGTTAGATTTGAAAGGCACCTTTGTAGTGTTCAAATAAATAGTAAAACCTACTTTAAGTGAAACAATTTTATAAAAAACAATGGAAAGAAAACGAAGTTTTGGTTTTGAAATGCCCTTTTCGGTCAGCAGTTATTAGACGGAACTTGTTCTTACTAAAAAAAACTTATATCAGTGGATGTAAAATAAAAAAAAATGGTATTTGCATAAACTAGTAAACTTCTTACAAAATGTAACTGTGAAGTTTTTGTTAATTTGTGACCAAATTCCCGATTTTAAGTCTTGGAAATCTCAAAGCGTTGTTATGTTAATATTTTTACTGTCATTCTAAAAATAAAGTTTTAAAGTCATCAAGTAATAATGGCTTTAAGGTCATTTTTGTCAGTAATTTGCTTTTACTTTCATTCAACATAATATTTATATTTATACCCTTTATCATTTTAGTATGCTTTAAATCTTAAAACTAAACATATTTTCTTCTAATGAGCCTTATCTTAGAAATTTGCAAGATTAAAATGAAAACTTATTTTTAAAATTTTATCTTAGTATATAAACATGTCAATGATATGAACAAAATTATACTATTCCTAAATAATAAAAAAAATGCTTATATAACAATGCATCAAAAATTTTCATAGTATCATTTAAGTTTGAAAATTTAATTCATAAGTCTAAGCAAAATTTATATGCAACTGTTAGGAAGAAAATAACAAACTAAGCTGGGCTACGATTTTATTTAATTTTTGGGAAATAAGTAAGATGTCTAAAGAAAAGAACATAGTTTTGAATATAGTGAGAAAAGTTTTAGAAATTAACGAGATTAAAAATGGGATTTGAAAGAGAAAATGCAGTTGCATAAAAAAAAGGAATATCATCAATGTTAATTGAGTTTTACGGTAAAACGCTTATTTTTCTGTATTTTCTTGAAAATGTAAGTTTTTTTTCTCTCTTTGACTTATTGTTATAAAGAAACTTTTTTTAAGAAACTTTAAGCATCACTCATATGGTAAACAATAGAATAAACTAATGATACTATATCACGGAAAAAGCACGCAAATGAGCATTAAAATGATGATTACAATTTGACGTCAATTGTTTTTATATTCCTACAATGCTAATTCATCAAAGATAACTTACTAGTTGTTAATATTAAAAACAAAAACATAACTCAGCCTGTATAGTTTCTTTATTTTAGAATGTTTTATTCTCGTTTAAGTTTTTTTAATGCTAAATCCTTCCATTAGTATTTAACAAATAAATGTCTTTTGAAATAAAAAAAAATCCAAAAGAACTTATAATTTTTTTGCAAATCGCAATACTCAAAAATAATAATTCCTTTAAATGTCCTTGTAAAAGCAAAAATTCCAAATTTAAAAAAAAAATTAGTTCATAAATTAATATTTTTATTTCTAATTCTCGATTAAATGTAAGTTTTTGGCAATCGGTTTTCTAGTTAAAATATTTCTTTTTTCTTTCATTGTGGATTAAATATAAGTTGTATATGATTTGAGCATTAATATGATTTTGTATGATCTGTGTATTATGCTTCTGTATCATTTTTGTATTAGTATGATTTTATATGGTTTGTGTATACTTCAACTTTTTTGCATTATTTTAATATTTTATCATGAATTTGTTTGGCTTATGTATAATTTTAGTACTTTTATGTCTTATATTGATTATAAGAGTTATTTGTGATAAATGTTGAGATAATATTATTGCGAATGATTTATATTTAAGAATTATGATTATATTGATTTTGTAAATATGGTTTGTCTATACTTAAAAACAATTTGGAAAATGTTTCAGAAATCCATTATATACATATCTAGAATCATGATCGTGTATGGGAATTTTTTACGTATTTATTTATTTCATGTTGAGGCCATCTATTTCAAGTTGTTGAATGGAGGAGGCATAATTTTGTTGCAAATAATCCTTTTTTATTCTTCATTTAGGAATTCATACGATTAACAACAAACTTTCACACAATGGCGATTAGCATGGTCACATAGTTACAATAAGCATCAGCAACATTTCAAAGGACGAAGACAAAGAGAAAGAATTTTCAGGGTTCTGGCTATTTTTATGAAGTGGCAACAGGAAATATTGTAATTCTCGTGACGTCCGTGGGGGATGCCATGATTGGCGGAAAGATATACGATAGATTCTGATTTAATCTCATTTTAAAAATGCAAGCTTTTTAACCTTCAAGAGATGCGATTACGATTAAATACCGTCACGCGGGCAAGCAATAATTATTAACTCGCGAGTCCTGAAGGAGAGGACCATTAAAAACTAAAAAGTTATTCAGGATGCAATTAAAGGGAATTATTACATATATATTTCCACTAAAGCCTTAAAATTAAAAAAAAAATAACCTTGTTTGGTTTTACTTTATTTCGAAATAATGTAAAATAATGATTAAAAAAAAAGGACGACAGAATGATTGAACTTTATTGTACACAGGATTCGTAGATCTCAACCTATTCAATCTTTCATTTCATAATAGCCGGCAGGTCTTTTTTAATGAAGACAAAACAAACCTCAGTTGTTTTCATTTAAGTCAAACGAACTTCATTTTCTTTACTGAAATGAAAGTATATGAACTGAAACTTATTATTGAGTTCCTCTTATTTCATATCAATAGAGTTCCAAGCTACTGGTCTTGGCAGCGTAATGTTCCTCAGAAATAAACTCAAATATATTCTGCAAATATTGTGAACATCTGAAACGAAAAAAAATACAGACATAAAAAATACAGACATACATTAAACAGATTGAATATTGTGCTTTTAGGAAAAAAAGAAAACGGATATTGCATTGAATATTGCATAAATATTTGAGCTATATGAAATATTCCCTGGATATTATGTATTCTTGAAAAAAGGTTGAATATTCTACTCACGTTTTATTTTTTATATTTTTGATATTCCAATATCCATTTTTATTCAATATATTCTGTAATGTAATTATATTCTAATAATTTTTGAAATATTAATCATTCAATAACAATGTTATCTTAGTTCTTCAAGTAAATCACTAGAATTTTACTACCATTTTCCCTCCTATTCATAAAGAAGCCCAAAACACGAAAAAGAATTATTAATTTGTTTTATTTGAATTCTTTATTTTAGAATCACTCCAGACAAGCGCAAGTTCGTCTTATAAATCAATCGAAATGCAAGCGCTTTTATGAAAAACCAAACCTTTCTTGTAATATTTCATTAAAATATTACCATTTTGACGTTAATATATCCGAAACCTAGGCAATTGGGGAAAATAATTTCCGATATATTGAAAAACTTTGACAAGTAAGTTTTTTTTTACCAGGAAACGTAAACGACGAAAATTTTCTTCCGCGTAAACAAATAAGGTATCTTTTGGGGAAGCTTTTAAATTATTCTTTTCAGTCTGTCAGCTTTCTGATATAAAGTTGTTATAAATCCTCAAAACATATTTAATAAAGAATATCCAAAATTTTATCTTAGAGCTGATCCTTGTGAATACCTATTTCACGTCATATAAGAAAAATTATTGTTGGAAAATAAATGGGAGGATTTAAGAATTATAGCTTTCATTATCCATTTTTCATTTGTTGATATTTTTGTCTTTATAAAGTTTACTGAAATAATCGACAGATTCACCGTATCAAATTGTATTCTTTTATCAGTCAAATTTCTTTTATCACTAGAGCTTTTAGAATTTAAAAATATGTCTGTGGATAATAAAAATGAATTGATAAGAAATTTAAAATAAAGTAAAATTCTCTCAAACGAAATTTGCAAATGAAAGAATAATGTTACATTACAGTGAGCGAAACAATCAAATTTAGAATATAATGTAATATGTTATTAGTATTTTATTTTCAAGTGGAAACGCAACACACATTTAAATTTGAATGTGCAATAAGCCCGAAAGGTTATTCAAATGCTCTAAAAACTAATAAAAATGGAAAATCATCGCATTTAAAAATATTGGCAATTATTTTTTGAAATACATTTTATTGCTAAAATTTTACTATTATATAAATTGGTGTTAATTTTTAGCATATTTCAGCAAATTTTAAACCTAAGTTAAAGCGAGAAAAACATTCTTTGTTAACATCTAGGTTGTTTTATTCACTCTTTTGGAACTATGAGAAATGTATTTGAATGTTATAATTATTCTAAACTTGAATAAGAACTTTGTTATTTACATATGTTATAGAGCTATTAATACGTTATATATATTCATGTATAGAGAATATCTGTTAAGGTAACTAAAAATCTGCAAATTTTATACGGAAATATTCATAAAATGTTAAAAAAATAATAAAGAAATATAACTTCTACATTCATATTTTCAGTTCAATTTTTATAACAATTTTTGCTTTTATGTTTTTTTCGATTATTTTTAGTTACCAGTTGATGAGAGAAGCTCTCACCATATATTCTGACTCGCTAGCTTTGGATACTTCAGAAATATTGATAATCCTTTTTAAATTCTAAATAAGCCTTAAGGGTCGCCATAAAATGAGAAACTACCATCACCTCCTTCACTAATTTTCTATCAAGCAGATGTATTGCAAAGGGTATCCACTGTGTAATCCAGTGGATCTTGCACATGTAAATATCGAAGGAAATGAATGTGCTGATTCATCGGCCAAAGAAGACAGAGACCATGGCCGACCTTGCTCCACCATCACACTTGCTAATGCAATCGCTATGGTCAGATCTAGACTTTTACTCCATTCCTAGAAACCCCGCAAACAGACTTTGACTCCACGAGAATTATAACATCCACAAGTGCAAGGCTAATAACTCATCACTACAAAGGCGTCAAAATCCATCCTGATGAAATAGGATCTTATATGCAGTGTAAAAACTGCCCACTGAAATACAACCACTCGTACCAAAACATATCCTCGAGTGCCCAACTTCCACTTTAAGATGGGACTCCACTTAAGATGGGTATAACTCCACTCATGGACTTACTTCAGGAGATCCTCTAGTATATCCAGAAGTGGTAGCCACAGTTGTTGCAACCTTCGGAGGAATCTATTGTTCTTATACTTTATTTTTCTTTGCCAAATCCTTGGAAACGAGAACAACAGTTCAAAAGACTAAAAAAATCGAATTACTGTGTTGATTTTAAGCTAGAGATTTTCAAAACGGTGGCCCTCGGGGCACAAATGACCCGCCGAAGGAATTTTAGTGGTACCTCATTCCAATTTGAGGCAATTTAAAAAAATGCTTTGCCTACTTTTTGCCCTAAAAAACGCCATTTTTTTCTGTTATTCTTGATATTTAAAGCATTTCACTGATGTGTTTGACATCCATTTGAGATAACATTTTCTCTGAATATGACGGATGTTTGAAAAAATTTACTGTATTTAAAATATAAAAAACTTGAATATGCATACAATCTCAGAAATTTTTGAAAAAAAAGGTGGACTCTTATGTTTAACAGGTGTGCAAAGTATTTTAACTCGATTTCCATTTAACTTTTTTGCATATATATATATATATATATACATACATATCGTAAACACCATCTTTTCCCTTATAATTTTTTGTAGTCTTATAAAACAAACCTCTCTCTTTTGTATAAATTTCCTGACTACAACATTTTTTTGACAGTCATGTGGCCTGCGGATCACTGTAAATTTTTAAAATCTGCTGCAAATGTTTGTAAAATTTAAATTTTTAGAACTTTTAAAAACATTTTTTAAATTTCTAAGGCTTTTTTAAATATGTCTATTTTTTTAAAATTTTTTTTCTAAGTACCTTATAATATAGTACATAAAACTATGCATGGGTTTTTTATGCTCCTGCTCTTTAATTTTTCATTAATTTTTTATAGTTTAATTTCCAAAAATTCTCATAAAAGCATTAATTTTGATTGTGATAATTTTTTAGAAAAAGTACTAAACATGTTAGAGCTAATTCCACGCACAGTTTTACAAAAAATATGTTTCGGAACATGTATAAAAAATTTCAAAACCATTCTTCAATTATCAAAAAGGCCTTTGGGTTTTGAATAATAGTATATGTACAAAAATTCAACATGGGGAAAAATGAGTTTGAAGTTTTCATTCCATGAATAGCATGATATAATATAAATCGAATAGTCTGAAACGTTTATGAAATGCTAAATTAGCCTATTTAAAATTGCTTACCATAAAAAATTGCACAAATGTAAGACAATTAATCAGTATACTGCTATAATAAATATAGAAGAAAATGAATGAATAATCAATATTTCATAAAACTTTATCTTAATATTTATAAAAAAATAAATAAACACACTTAAGAGCTAATTCCATGCTCAGAGCTAATGCACGGCATGTACAAAAGATTTTATGCCTTTATTTTTTATTTCTATTATTTTAAATGCCTTCACATGTTAAATATTGTTCACGAATGAAAGCAAAATCAAATAACAATTTATAGGTAAAATACATCAAAATCTAAGAATGTATAGCATCTGTTTATTTGCTTAAATAAATATCTTAAAATATTTTAATAATAAAAGTGTTAAATTTCACACACATGGGATATATATATATCACCAAAAACAAATATATAAAAATGGGATATTCTATTCTATTACGAATTACAGTTTTAAATATCTGAGTTATCAAAATGATATTTAGTATTTGTGCTTTGGGAGAATTCGTTTTGAAGTTTTAATTTCATTCAGAATAATATCATAAAAAGCAAGCACAACTTTTAAAACTTGAATATATCCATTTGCTCTTCCCAATAAACAATTCACAAACTAGAATTTTTGCATGAATTTCCCAGTTATTTCTAGAAATGATTTGTTACTGCATATATAATGTCAGTCTCATTTACGCTCGGTAGAAAAATAATTAATTCATTTTTATCAGTCTCTTTTCTAGCAGATAATCTGAAATGTGGGTATGGTAGTTGCTGTCCAGCATCAAATATTGCTCCATAACTTGATAAAAAATGCAGGTAAGGCTTTGAAATTTTACAGGCACGTGTTTATAAAGATTCGAGGTATCAAATAAGCCAATAAAAAATTTCGATATTTTGATGATTTTTAGGGTACCATATCGTCTTAAACCATCAAGCTCAACATCAATGAACATTTTGCAAGTAATGGCTTCCTAATTCTGAGTGTACTTCGTAATGAGGAATTGCAGCTACAAATCATGACTGATGGAATCACCAAGAAAGATGTCAAAGTTAAAAAAATTAAGGAAAGTATTTTAAATTTGTAAAAACCCGGTTTATGAAATGTGGTTGAATTTTGTTTCATCAATCAAATTAAATTTATGATCTAATAGTCAGGTATGAAAACAAAACGAAGCAAAACCGAGAAAAAAATTAATTCTGCCAAATTAAATATTTATAATTGTTATTGTTTCTTAAAATTAATAATACATACGTTTTCATTACTAGTTTCTCATATAATAATTAAAAAAAATTGATTATTTAAAAAAATGATAAACAGTCGGAGGTAGCTTGAATTTAAGCGCTATAAATTATCAAAAAATAAAACAATTGAAAGCGTAAAAGAAATAAAAAAGAATTCTACAACTTAACAATAACAAAAACAAAAAAAATGCAACAAAAAAAATGTTAAATTTTACTAATATTTATTTTTTAAAAAGTTAGGTATTTATTTTGAACAGAATGATTAGATATAAATTTATCATTTAATAATCAACCAGTCAAAACGTAGCAAACATTACTAAATGCAAAAATCATCAGCGATATATTTTTTACAACCAAATAAGTCCACCCATGAGCTTATATCAGATATACTGATAAAGCTGACTCGAAAGCTCGAATTTTGGCTACTTATATACACTTTTTTTACATATGTGTTCACAAAGTCTGAGGATTTCTCCCTATACTGTCTTTTTATATTTCTGTGTATGCTGGATGTCATATATTTTTTCTTCCAATAACCAATTTCTATAGAGACAGAGGGATTCAAACAGGTATAATAATGGATCAGTAAAAACTGTGTAGAATTTAATTTATGCAGAAATCATTTCAGGAATCTCAGGGGTATTAACTTTTTCTGGAGGGCTGAAATATAAACAATATTCAAATACATATAACTCTTTGAAATTAAAATTAAATAATTCGAATCTTTTACACATTATTTATAAAGGAATGGGCTTCAGAAAAGTGTAAAATGTTTACAATATAATCATAATTTTAAAAATTTATAAGCATATGAAATAAGAAATATTTTATTAGAAATATCATTAAGTCTTACGGCGCGCATGCTATTATCAAAGTATTAGCTTTAATTACTAGAAATAAGTTGATTTATAAAGGTAAATGTATCCTTATTACACGTAGTAATTTAAATAAATAGAGTAATAAGTTATATTTTTTAAAAAGTAAAAAAAATTATATTTTCAAAATTTTTTAAAAAATATTAATATTTTTCAAATATTTGAAATATAAAAGATATATTATTTAATTTATAGGGCTTAAAGAGTATGATACATGTTATAATTCTATAAAGTTTTATGCATCAAAGGCTACTATTTTAGAAAAATAGCGTGAGCGACGCAAAAATACTTAATATTTTTACAAAATTTTATCTTACTTGCATATGCTTATAACTTTTAAAATTATGATTATAATTCAACATTTTGTACTTTTTTGAAACAACCATAATCCTTTGTAATACATGTAAAAGATTTGAATTATTTAATTTTAATTAAAAAGAAGTATACCTGTTTGAAAATTGTTTACATTTTCAACCCCTCGAGAAAAATTAACACCCCTGACTCAAATCAAAATACAGCTAAATGGTAATGATCGCGGCAGGGCTGAAATCTCCTTATCTGCTTCAGTCTTGAATTTTATCAATGTT